>KK115717.1:435943-504575 GCA_000611955.2 Stegodyphus mimosarum
AAAAAATAAAAAAAAAAAAAAAAGTCTGCAGTAGTTTCCATAATCTCCCAAAGTACAATAGAATCATGATTTAATTTACTCGTGATATTCAAAGTATCAATTTGATTTCAGTTGTAATTGTTAAAGCATGTCCATTATTATGTGTCATTTAATATTCTGAATATTATTTATTATTTCAAAGTAAGTATAATTATTATTTTAAAGTAATACTTTTATCATACTTTAATGCAACATGCATTCTTTTGGAATACATATTCTTTTCAGTTATGTGTCTATTTTTCTTACTCAAAGCACCTAACTTTTATTTGCGACTGGAGGTACAGCACAGAAAATGTTTCATCATCTTTAAAATTTTTGGGACTATTAATAAGCCCACCAGTGGCCAAGAGGATAAGATGCTGAATGCTAGTAGTTAGACGTGGATTCAGGGTTTGCTGTTGGCCAAGCGGTAAGAGCGGTGAATATTGATAATTCGATCTAAGCTCTAATCCTGGCAGATGGGCTAACTTCATGGGAGTTTTCGTGATTTTCCGCAAATCTAAGGTAAACATGAGCTAGTTTTTCTTCAAAAAAAAAATCCTTCTTTTCCGTAGGCAGATATCTCTCGAGTATTTTGTCATAATCCAAACAAATACTGGCAAACAAGCTGGCTGCATGAGGAGATTCATGGTTTTTCCCATTTGTAATGCAAACATAACCAACTCAGTTTCCTTTAGACAGGCCTTCACAAAGGCATCCGTGTACTTTGCCGTTATAAACGAAGCTGAAGCTATCGCATTTTTGTTGATGATGTGGATGATTGATTGATGATTATGACAATGTAGATTTTTCATTATTATCCTGGTGAAAATTCAGATTTCAGTACTGTTATCAATGAGAATGCACTTAGCACTCATTGACTGTAGTTTGCCATACATCCACAAAAAGTTTATAAGTATTTTATACTACTAAAGTCAGCATTAGTACATGAGACCATCAGATATAAAATCTAAACAATAAAGCAATTGTCAAATTCACCAAGAATGTTGAATTTTGTCATCATCCCCACTGTCATTTTCGCTGTCACTTAGGCACTGGTATTAAAAACCTATATCACCAGAGAGCACCACTAACTGACTATCTTTTTCCATAATATAACCTTTTTTACTACTCATTTTATTATGTGAAACTCCAAAACAAAGTGCATAAAAGAACAGAAACAATACGAAATGCATGAACAATGAGTAGTCAGCTGATTTGTAGAGGTACCATCAGACTTTGATTGCATATTGCCAAACAACAGACCAGAATTTTTTATATCCAGAAAGTTAGTCAAGGACAAAAATGTCATCCTTTTATTTCTTTCTGTTTTTGTTTCTCATATGTAATACTAAAATAAATTTTAAAGCAGAAAACATTGAGTGAGTTCTGAAATATATTACGAATTTAATGTATAAAACTTGATAGCAACTGACAGCCATGCCATCAGCTCTATTTCTATAGAAATAAAGCATCTTGCGATATCGATGAATGTAACGGAGAACTGCACTATCTAAGGATGTGCTTAAAAACACCAAAAATGCATGATATATTCATGCCATTTGCCCAAATTTGTATTGTCAAATAGCAATATCATGACAATGTGCTATTAATCCAACTAAGTTAAATTGTTATAATGAGAAGTCTATTTTAATTTTAATTAATAATTGTTGTATATTTTTAAACGTTTCATATACATTGAACTTAATAACAAGAGTTTGATAGGACGTCTGATTTGAAACAGCATATAAACTGTAATAAATAAATAATTTATATTACCCATCCTTAGCAGGAAATTGTTGAAGCTTTCTTTATTAATATTAGCCAATGTTTCTTTGAGTGTGAGTGCAAATTCTGTTAATTGAGCAAGGTGAGCCCATTTTACTTTGACTGGTGCGTTCGGCTGCAAAACGAAACGATAGTGAATAATAAATACATACTACATCTGAAGGCGAATATAAATTATTTTCGAAATTTCAAATTTATATTAGTAATATTACTGTCGGAAAAGAAAAAAGAATTTTTTGCTTATAAATTACTATTAATAATTACTATTTTTTAGTTTCGTTACTTCCAATATATTACCAAACAATGAATGTACTCACATCGAAATTATCGTCAGTTAATCCACTCGCTGCCATGTACGTGGAACCAATTGTTTTGATTTTGATGATAGCTTTAAATCTTTCTTGATCTAAAAGCTAAAAGGAAGCAAAAATTTTATGTTCATTAGGAACGGAAAAAGCATTAGATTAACAATATTTTGTTAACATAAAATGAATTGTTCATAATCTAACAATAAAAAACATCAATAGATTGAAATAAATTGCTAGTTCTTTTGTTATGCATCAATAAATAGAAATATTATACAAATTCAAGCATTTGCTACGCATTAGAAACAGCAAATAACATGGTGTTCTGCTTTTCTGTGCAATTACGGTTCGCTAACACCTAGTAATTGATTATGTAAGTTTTAGATTATTTATTATCTGTAACTGAACAGTCAACTGCAGCAGCTCTATTAATTCAAGCTCACAATCTCTAGCATTCTTCTGTTCTAGAATATCCTACAGATATTCAACTGAGTCGGAAGGGTTCGAGGGCAAAGCAACCAGGATCTAACCAGGAGTCCTTGTCGTGTTTGCGGCGAATCATACAGAGATAAGTAAATTGTGTATGCAGTTCCTGCAATTCACTGCTTCCAGCCTTTACGACGTGTCACACGACATGTTTTTCACATTGTAGAGACATAGCTTCATAACTAGTGTCAAGAGATTTCAACGTTCTGTACCGTGTCTGTCATCAAAGCATCTCGATTTCAGGAGGGGTGACGAACCAATGATCTGATTTTTCCTCTGATATCGTCTCAGATATAACGAATCAGAGGATGCAAAATGTTACTGTAAAATTAAGGAGGCGTGGCTAATTCAGTCTGAAGATTTTCGCCAAGAAGGCTTCTGAACTCTCGACTAGAGAAACCTTCATTAGCAGACTCCTCACACTATGAGGACTATAATTCATTTAAATACTTATCTATGAATTATATATATATATATAATTCATAGATTATGAATTATATATATAGAAGAAGAAGCTCTTTACATATATATATATATATGTAAAGAGTTTCTTGTAATTGTATTAAATATGTTTTGAGTTTCAATGCGTAACCTCGCAACATTACCCGATCATTATAAGGAGTCAGATACGCTACCTGCAGCCAGTCAGTACAGGGTAACCTGACTGTCACTCCCACAGCAGTGACCCCCAAACCCCCCCATGTTCTTTCATTCACTTAAAAGTTTTATAAGATCGACGAGAAGAGGCGGTGTTTTACTGAAGATAGTATCTAGGTATACTTCCTTTGGCAGAGGAAGATAGTCGTTTAATAAGTGCCTTTTACGACAGATAAGTGCCTATAGATTTCATCATTCATGTTTAAAGATTTATTGCCAATGTTCCTTAGCCCATGTGAGGTATTATTTGCGGTGCTTAAATGTCATTCTTGGTATTCCGACTTTCGTCAGTAAAATCGATTTGATGTTAGAACATTGTGTATGGAATACATTGTTGGCCAAAAATTAACCAGACTGCCAATGCCTTCAGAGGTTCGAATCCCACGAACGGGCTGGCTGCGAGGGCATTTTCGTGGTTTTCTCCTTGTATAACGTGTATACGAGCCAGTTTCCCTTAGAAAGTCCTCCAGAAAAGCATCCCTCCCCTTAGGCATATAGCCCTCGACTGCCTTGCCGTAATCAAATAAACCAAACATTCAGTTCTTTTTGTAAATCTGTTAATATGTGTTCATAGGTCAAGTGGGTCTGGCAGGCAACTGGGTCATGGTATTAGAATGATTTTATTATTTAAAATGTCTCGATACATGCGAGAGGTCACTTATCTGTCAATTAAAATTAAGAAAGAAAAAAGACCAAGAAAAGAAACTCCAGGCCAAGAAAACGAAAGCTCCAAATCATTTCAGTACCGTCAGCGAATTTTAATGCAGACACGTCACACTCTAGGGAATGCCATTAACCAGGCACCTATGAGGTCGACGCTCATTCTAAAGCGTTCCACAATCATTTTCTAGAATCATGTGAATTAAATGTTGCTTCTAGAAAAGGTTTTAAAATTCCCAATGAAAGTGATTATTACTCCAAGAAAATAATAAGGATAATACCGGAATTCAAGATTAAGGGACGTTTTTCGTGTGTGCGTGTGGCAATTACATTTGTTTTCTTTATTTTATTTCATAACATCCCTTATTTCGTTTCAGTTTTCTTTGTTTTCCCTCTTCTTTCCTTATATGTTGTCCTGGTGCTTTTGAAATTGCAGATCATTTTTTGCTATCAAATATATTTATGGTCACTAGGCGGGGAAGGCTGCTCCCAGATTCTAATTAACCATTCCTTAATCCCATGACTATGTTCTTTGCGCTACTTGAAACAATGTCGGGTATTGGTAATATGATCAATGATGTCCTAGTAGAGCATGCCCATGAAAATCTATTGGTATCATCAACTGATATTTTTTGTCACTATTTTTATCACTGGCGAATGTTTCTATCACTGATTTGTATAGCTCAGTTGCGAAGAAGTCTTGTGCCGTTGTTGGTAAGGTGTACATTCGTTCGCGTAAGTGCTTCAGAATTCGTCGGACCTAGTAAGTTAGTTTCTTAGGTGTATAAAAGCAGTAACTCGGTCGGTGCTTTCACCGCATTTTTACTTAACAGTGACATTCCTAATAGTTGACCGATACCCATTTAATTATTAAGAAATTTCTTGCTTAGAGCATCCGAGTTTATAGATCTCCATATCTGGCCTCATTCGAAAATACACAACTCTTTCTGTTGGCATAATACAAGATAACGAAAACCGTTTTTGCCATTTTTAACGCCCCATTTGATAAAGCAATTATAGAAAGGAAATGAAGCGATTAAAAGGTCGAAAAAGCGACGAAGGATTATTGAAACCATTGACCTGCATACAGGCACGTTATGCACATGCAATAATGCCAGCTGTTCTAATGTTGATGAGAAATCGAAGCAGCTCGTTCGTGCCTTTCCCTGAATGATTTTAAGGTGGGCTGTCACAGCAACATCAACTCGTCATTTATGTCAGGCATTTGGGGAGAATGTAGTGAACGAACGCACTACCAAGCATTGGTTCCAAACGTTCAAGACGGGAGAAGACCTGAAGGCAGCCATAGAGAAGAACAGCAGTCAAATGTGGGATGAACTTGTCAAACGCTTCCAAGTTTCCATGGAAGCAGTCGGACGTCAGCTGTACCGCATAGGAAAGACATCTAAGTTTAAGTAATCCATACATTAGCCAACAAGTGACAGCTTCGTCCTGATTGCTGTCTCGGCGCCGCATCTCATCCATGCTTGGTGAAGTGCTCCCGAGTGACGAAATGTGGGTAAAGTATGATACCCCAAGCGTTCCAGACATTAGTTTTCACCATGTGACCATGTTCCTCACACCCTAAAACCACTTCTGCATTCATCACGCTCTGCGTTTGGTGGACTAGTTGCCAAGTGGTGCGTAACGGACTACTGCCGTCAAAACCCACCAAAACTTGAGGTACACTCAGCAGATGCAACGGGCGCAATGTACATGGAGCCAGCGTAGGTTGATGTGCTGTATCTTTATAGTGCGAGAAGGCACGTGGTAAGGACGACCAGGGACACCATTCAGCGACTTTGCTAGGAGACGTAACTGAGCTCGCCATACCTAAAGCTCATAAACTACCACTTACATTCCCTGGATAACCTCTATGAAGGAAAACTTTCGACAATGCGACAGACCTGCGGCGCGCACTTATTGTCTTCTTCGCGTTCAAAATCTCAGTGTTTTATCAGCAGAGCATTGCATAGCTGCAGGGATGTTGGCAAAGTATGATGGATGCTGATGGTGATTACTTCGAGACGCATTAAATACCATGCGCTGTACGTGTGCTCGTTTCTAAAGATCACGAACGACAAGAATTTTTTCATTGCCTTGTACGAAAGCGAAGATTTCGACAGTGTATTCGGTACTTTTGTGCCTTCACTTACACAGCATCAATCACGTTAAATAATCGAATTAAATAAGTTCGCTTGGAACAAAGAAGTATCCCGTGACTTGTGATAGTTTGTATTAGTGAGTGAGCTATGCGACTTTTGCAGTTTGTTACTAAAGAAATAACATCTCTCAATGCTCATATCTCGGATCGACCACCCATGATTGATCAATGAAGATATTCTGCTGATCTGCTGTCATTAAATACATGTCAACAACAGCCAATATCAGATTCTCTAGTATATGTGGTAGTATTACTCCGCAGTATGCGTGGTTGGTACTTATTCTGTGGACCTATAACTAATCATCTGCCCGCATTCAGATCCTGATGCAATTTAAAATACACTCTTAGACAAAAAAAAAAAAAGACGCACCGAGAAGATATAAAGCAAATTGGACACAAATTGATATGCATACAGGTTTCGACGGAAAATGAAAAATTTTACATTTTGGTTGCCAATGAATGAACGGTTGTCGCTACAGCGCATCTGATCTGCGCAACTGGCAGGATATTTAAGAAGAGAAATTACGATTCGAGGTCATAAATTCTTCACGAATTTCATTTCGTGTACCTTGGTAGACAGTAACTATGCCTCGCATACAGATGCGCGAACGATATGCGCAGATGTCAGAATTTGAGAGAGGTCGTGTAATTGGGCTCAAAGAAGCCGGTTGGTGTTATCGGCGAATAGCTCGACATTTGAGCAGGAGCGATGCCACTATTAGACGATGTTGGCAGGAATGGGTGAACCACGCCGCACACAGCGTCAAGAAGGAAGCGGTAGGCCTAGAGAAACGACAGAACGTGAATACCGAGCAATCGTCAGAGCGGCACTCACAGCCCCAGATGCATCATTATCATCGGTTGTACGTGAAACTAGTGCTTCAGTGACCGCAAGGACCATTTATAGACGGCTCATAGAAAGGGGGCTGAGGGCACGGCGCCCTTGCGCCGACTACCATTGACTTCTGTACAACGTCAAGCCCGTTTGCAGTGGTGTCGGGCTCATTCGCACTGGAATGTCACTAACTGGAGTAGAATAGTCTTCAGTGATGAGTCCCGCTTTGAACTGAGCCCCGATGAAGCCGAGTCTGGAGACGCCCCGGATGCGTAATGGCAGACCGCACATTCAGTTGAACAATGTTAAACGAATTACGCACACTGCGCATGCCCAGAAGAGAATTTGGCACAATTACGACTTTGGTGTAATTTTAAAAGAAGATAAATATGATATATGGTTAATGTTCTGTTATCTGGACGTAAACAGTTCAGGGTTTTAAAACGTGTTAAATTGTACATTGCTTCATTACTTAGGTTTAAATATCAATTGTAAACTTTCCAAATTTTCGTTTAAGAAGAATTACAAAACATGAAATTTTACGTGATGTTGTTTATGGATTGTACTTCTGAGGAATAAAAGCAATCGATTATTTACCATGCGTTCCATTCATAAATACTTTAACAACTTAAAGGAATATATCTAGTTCAAATTACTGAATTAAAGCCAAAGAAATTATTACAAATAACTGATATTAAATGTAATGTTTATGAACAAAATAAACCAAAATGAAATGAAACAGAAGCAAGTGCAATAAGCACAAAAAAAGCGTCTATAGTATTGCAATCGTAAAGAGTCGTTGTGGCCTACATGACGAACAGGCTTGTGTAGAGTTGTTTATTTTTATTCGCCAGTATTTTCTCCCACGCCAACGGTACACTATTGAGCATGCGCAGTAAGCGAAATTCGTTAACATTGATCAACTCAATGTGCAGTTTGCCATTACGCGCCCCGGATAGCGGTGTGGTACCAACCTGACTATCTTCCGGCAGACAGGCCGACAACCAGGAGTGATGGTCTGGAGTGCCATTTCATTTCATAGTAGGCCCCTTTGGTTGTCATCCGTCGCAACCTTACAGCACAGCGGTACATCGACGAAGTTCTAAGGCCCGTTGTGTTGTCCTTCATGTCACGCCACCCTGGGCTTACATTTCAGCAAGGTAATGCTCGCCCCCACACTGCACATGTTTCTGCTGCTTGCCTTAGTTCTTGCCGAACATTACCTTGGCCAGCAAGGTCGCCGGATCTCTCTCCTATTGAGCACGTTTGGAGCAATATGGGCAGGGCCCTCCAACCAGCTGGCAATGTTGACGATCTAGCGTGCCAGTTGGACAGAATTTGGCACGATATCCCTCAGGAGGACATCCTCAACCTCTATCAATCGATGCCAAGCCGAATAACTGCTTGCTTAAGGGGTTAGAGGCGAGTTACTGACTTTTCACTTTGTTAAGCTCTGTCACTTCAATAACTCATGCAATTTTTCTCAAACTGTAATCATTTGTTTTTCTGTACAAGTACATCACTTCTACCGATTTTCATCCCATTTGGATAACTTCTTCTTGGTGCGTCGTCGTTGTTTTTTTTTTTTTTTGTTGTCTAAAAGTGTACATTCAGAAAATAAAACTCCACTTGATAAATTTAAAATATATCTGCGCGAAAAACATGTTCCATTAAACGTAGCATATCCGTTGGCTGATATCTAATTGAGCTCAAATATATAAAATTGGGGACGATATTCTAAATTAATGAATTATTTATGTATTTTTAAAACTGACAGATAATTTTGTTGTCGATGAACATATATTTTAAAAATGTCGCGTTTTCTGTATAGCATTGCAGATAAGTGAGTTTAGGTTGCAAAGAAACAATTTATTCAATGAAGAAAGTTTACAAAGACAAATATTTTAATGAGTCGATTATTTTTAGATTTCAATGCTTCAATGATTCCAAAAGGAATTGATCTGACCGGACAATCGTACAAAGCGACCAGAGAATGGCATGCAAAGACATAGTGGCGTCAATTAACATTTTGAAAAAGTTGATATTTCATATTACAATTTTAGAGCTTCAAAGCATGCATTAGAGA
The DNA here is from genome assembly GCA_000611955.2 of Stegodyphus mimosarum. Classification (NCBI taxonomy): domain Eukaryota; kingdom Metazoa; phylum Arthropoda; class Arachnida; order Araneae; family Eresidae; genus Stegodyphus; species Stegodyphus mimosarum. The sequence continues at coordinate 444,943 of KK115717.1, forward strand.
TTGGGTCCTCATCATCTGATGAGAGGACATGTTGATCAAAGTTCAAAAGTATTACGCATGAAAACAGAAACATTAGCCGATGAAATATGGGTCCATTATTTTGGCCTCTTGTAAAGTCCGAAATAAATGCCTTGAAACGAACTTAAACTAAATCTTTTCAGAAGACAGGTGAAGCCTACCAGCATAATGCCGTCCTGCACGTTGTGTTCAGTAATTGCTTGGATACTAATATTTCTTTGTATGAAATGAAAAAAAATAACGGCTTCTTGGTTTTTAATACTATCTAGTGCTAATTTTTAGAATTAGAATTAGATTATTGATTGTTTTAACCTCAGGGCGGCATTTTACCAAGAAGGTCGCATTGCCGAAAAATATGAATACCACCGCTATACTGAATTCACCGTAGAGGTGAATTGTAGAGGACCATAGAGCAGAATCGTAGAGGAGAAAGGATTTCATTTGTAAATGATTCACCGATACATTTTCCAAAAGTGCCTTGCCACATGTTTTGAAAAGGGACTTGAACAATAAAATGTCTGCATAGTATGTGAGAGAGAATATTTTGATAAATAATAGCATATTTTGTGCTTATATATATATATTTCTTGAATGTTTGCCATTTTTTTTTGCTATTCATTCTGTTTTTATGGTTACTGCACTAACAGAAGAAATGTTTGCAATATATTCAAACCTCCTTACGTCTTTCATGTTGTATTTTTTGAAGTGTTAAGAATAAAAAAATATAGATGAGACCTATAATTAAAATGTAAGATAAACAATAATTAAATAACAAATTATTTTCAGCAGTAATATGTTTAACATTATTACAGATGAAAAGAAAAGTGTGCTTACAGCATCATAATCCGAGATGACTTCATTTAGAAATCGAAGACATTCCAGTCCTTGGTTGTTGACAGAGTCCTCGGTATAAAAGTCGGAGAAATTAGGCATTGCGGCAAACAAAACACCAACAGCTTCATAACTCTTACTATAGAGCTCCTAAAATCACATTTTGGGAAAAACAATCATTATGAATTGTACTAATTACATATGAAGACACAATAAGACTTCTGTAAGGTATAAACTTCAACTGAACATAGGCCGCTGCGAATGGACGTTAAGCCCATTCCAGTTGCACATAATGAGTATATATAAATCACTGTTACATCTTTCTAGAGCAGAAGTAGAACTAAAAGGCTATTGAAAGAAATATTTTGTCTACAGCTGGTGATTCCATATTGAAATGTACAAAAAAAAGGCACAAAAATTAAAAAAATAATTTAGTTCTCACCACACTGCGTGTAGTAATTAGGAACCTTAATTTAGAAATTTCTAAATTCTTATATATATATACGGAATATATATATATATACACATGTATATATAGAACCAACATTTTGATGATAATTTTTAACAGATCCAGATTAATAGTTAAAAAATGTGATACGGACACCACATCACTTCCTTGTACGATCTAATAAGTTATACGTATTTTTTTGCTACACTTCAATTAGACTTATTTCCTCAAATTATTCTAACTTTATTAACCGATTCCTCAAGATAAGTTGAAAATGACATCAAAAATCGCAAATTTTGAATTAAATCTCTCGATCAGTTTTTGGCGTACCGAAGAATTTTTTTTTTCATAATGAGTACAAAACTTTCGAAAATATAAGTAAAAGAACCCGAAGACCTCATGTAAAGTTAAATTTGGTTATTTGTCGAAAACTATGTTTTTAAAACATTTTTTTTTGTCATTTAAAACACTTACGCGCGTATATGCGAACGTACAGATGTTACGAAAAAAATCTCTTTTGAATCCATTTTAAAATCCTTTTTGGTTAAAAGAGTGCTTTATTCTGTCCGTACGTACAACCATCATCATAGAGGAGAAAAAAAAAATTCGTCCGATTGGATTTAGGAATGGTCAAAATGGCTATTTTGAAATATGATACCCGAAATTTTATTGGATTACAATACTTCCTTTACTTCGCACAAAGAAGTAAAAAAGGAAACTTTTAATTTCCTCCAAAAGACTTTTTTTTTTTTTTTTCAAATAACCACTTAAATAATCAACAATTAATTTTGTGTTGCAGGACTGAAATACGTAACAGTGCCTCAGGGTATTTGATAATCTCATTCATCGCACTGTCATATTTTGCCTATAATTTGACATCAGTTAAAACATTACCAATGTATGTACTGAGGCACTTCCCTGTGTCCGCAAAAAATTGTTATTTTTTGCTAAAGTTATCTTGACTTAGACCCCTTAAAACTAATTATTTGATTTCATCTTTTACAGACTTTGATTCAATATTTGATCAATATAATTATTTGCTTCCCAGTTTTTCTTTTCAATACAGCTTGCGATATGATGAGAACTTCCCTCGCGCTTTTTTGTTCTTATGGAGTAAGATTCACCAGTGCTGTATTTCTGTCGGCCACATCGTGTCCTTATTTGAAATTAACCAGCATGGTTCGCAATAGTTTTTGTTAAGTTGTATAATAAACAGAAGGAAACGGTCTGCAATCTTGATTTTTTGGAAAATCGGTAGGTACAAAGGCCAAAATTTAAAATAAATCTCTTCTTATCTTTGGTAAGAATTTTTAGATAATGATAAAAAATTGGATGAATATCTTTCACTTTTTACATCTCTGAAAGCGGCTGGAACATTCTCTTACCTTTCTTCACCATGACTGTAGATGAGATATTTTCTGATAGTTCGCCTTCTTCAGTGACTTCAATGGAAATATTTTCTGGTACCTTTTTAATTCTGAAAATTGTATTTGAACTGCCTAATGCTCCATTTAAGTATTCGCTGATTTCTGATGGCTGTTCCTGTGAGCTCGAAGTTCAGGCCTAATACTCTTCATGACTACAATTTTCAACTTGCAAATACTGCTCAGCAGTTTTGATTTTCTCCATTGCCAGTTCTAAAGCACTGCATAATTTTTTTTCCTTCCCTCTCTTTTTTTTTTTTTTTTTGCGTCCCATTTAAAGCTTTCTTCTCCATATTATAAGATTTTTTTAAATTTTATAATTTATATATAAAAAGCATATTAGTAGAGTAAATCCTTTTAACTTATCATTTAATGAACAAAAAGAAAATTTTAATAATATCGTTCAGTATTTTATACCTATTGAAAACAGTATATTCTGTATCGTTTCTTAAGATGATAAGCAAATAAATTCGCTTTTTTCTTTACCTTCATTTCCGATCTAAACATTAATTTTAATAATTTTACTCTCAACATTCTATTACTTACCATCTGCGCGAGCTAAAATTAAGGCACTCTCACTTAATATATCAAATTCCCACCAGTGGCCGAGAACAGTACTAGTTCATCATAGGTACGAAACCTAGAGAACGGTTTAATTGCATTAACGTTTTTGTTGTTTTTTCTATGTGTAAGTAAATAGAAGTTACTTTCCCTCACATAGCATACTTTCCACGAGGCAGACAGCAACTCTCGTCTTTTGATATAATCGACTTTATGAACAAACATTTCGTCAACTGCGCGACACTACAATTAATAATACCTAGACTAGAAATTGCTATTTTCATCTTTCACAGTGCTTTTAAAAATGCAAGCAAAATATTTAACTGAAATTTAGCAAGCCATAAACTAGAAATGAGTTAAATTACACTTCATGTTTTTGTTTAAATAAACGCACAAATAATTTTGCTTCGTAAAACAAAATACGATGTTCATGTTCTCCGGGATTGAAGCTATGAAGAATTCTTCCTACTGTACTTATAAGGTATATCTCCCACATTCTTAGCGTGCCTTCGTGGTGTAATGGTCAGCACACTGAGCCGGTAATTCAGTGGTCCGTGGTTCGATCCCCGGCGAAGGCAGTGCATATTTTTCATCGTTCCTGCTTCCAAAAAAAACCTAATGTCTCTACATACTGACTAAACTTTGTATTGCAGTTTTTAACTTTTGCTGGAAATATTTTAGCCTATCAGTTACTGGATTACAGAAGAGATATTTATATAAAATTAATACATAATTTATATTATTCTTTCTATTTAGATAAGTTCTAGAGCTCATCTGTGATAATTAACCAGATATTTTACGATTTAGACATTTACTGTTGCTTTTTCCTTCGGTTTCTATACTAGAATGCAAATTAGCTCGCGTGTATTTAAGATGAGGTACACTGCTCTACACTAAAAATGCAACACCAAGAAGGAGTAGTCAGAAATTTATGCAAATTTTAGAGTAGACGCACGTCATTGAGTTATGCGAATGATGCAAAATGCGCAGCTCTCCGACGCACGTGAAGTAAGATATAAGGGAAGGAACGTGCAGAATGGGCAATATTCGTGTCGTTATTTCTACCAGACGAATTATCAAAGAAAGTTGGTTTTTGTTCCGGAGGATACGTGCAATAGTAGAGAATGCCAAGCCGCCGTCAACGAAGGCAATTCCAGCAGGTAGACGATTTTACAAGGGTATGATGATCGGACTGAGAAGGGCGGGTTGGTCTTTACGTCAAATCGCAGCTGATACTCACATAGATGCGAGCACGGTGCATCGGCTATGGCGAACATGGTTGGAACAAGGGAATGTGGGAAGAATGAGGGGTGCAGGTGCAGCCACAGTGACGTCAGCACGCGTGGATCGACGCATCTGCCGACAAGCTGTGGCGGTCCCGCAAGTCACTTGTACCGCGATTCTGCAGCATGTGCAAGATACCTTGGATGTTCCCGTGTCGACGAGAACGATTTCCCGTCGATTGGTTGAACGTGGTCTGCACTCACGGCGTCCGTTAAGAAGACTGCCATTGACCCCACAGCATAGACGCCAACGTTTAGAATGGTGCAGGACTGGAGCGATGTGGATGACAGAATGGCGAAACGTTGTGTTCTCAGATGAGCCACGCTTCTGTTTATCTAGTGACAGTCGCCGCATACGTGTGTGACATCGACGTGGAGACAGATCTAATCCGGCAGTAACTGTGGAACGCCCCACCGCGCGACAACGTGGCATAATGGTTTGGGGCGCTATTGCCTACGATTTCAGGTCACCTCTAGTTCGTATTCAGGGCCCTATGACGGCCCAACGATACTTGGATAAATGTACTGCGGTGGCAATACTCTACCTTCAGGGGCTGCCTAATGCAATTTTTCGGCAGGATAACGCCCGACCACACAGTGCTCGCATCTGCCAACATGCTCTGCAAGGTATACCGATGCTTCCCTGGCCACCGTACTGTCCTGACCTGTCACCAATCGAACATGTGTGGAATGTGATTGGACACCGTTTGCAGACTCTGCCCCTCCCTCGTTCAGAAGAGGAACTGTGGCAAATGGTTGAAAGGGAATGGAGAGCCATCCCTCAGGACACCATCCGCAGTCTTATTGACTCTATGCCGTGTTTCTTCGCGGATCGCTGTCCTCGGTGGTCCTACATCCTATTGAGCCGACGCCGTTCTGGCTCTGTATTCTGACTATCATTTTGAAATAAAGAGCACTTATTGCCGCTTGCTGTCTCTGTCCTTTTTCCAAATTTCATCACTTTCTGACCACTCCTTCTTGGAGTTGCATTTTCAATGTCGAGCAGTGTATTTAGATTGTAAGGCCGAGTGTATTTTGCTTCTCGAGGCCACATTGTCAGGTTGCTAGTTGGATAAGATTTGTTGTCTTTGGCCTTGCATTTTAATCGCCGATACTGAATGTCCATGCCGTTTCATTTTCTAATATTCACACACTTTTATGCTGAGGAAATCACGAGTAGGGAAAAATACATCAAAGTGCTTTTAAAATGAGGAAAAAAATAATTAATGCACATAGTATTTACACGGATAAACTTTGTAATGTACCATATATCGAAGTAAAAAAACTAAATACAAATTTTTATTGCTTAAATATTCGAATAAGATTTCATTATCATAAAATTATATATACGAAACTAGTACTGAAATTATGCGCGTCAGAGTTATAAATTATTCAAGTCAGATGATTGAAAAAAAATTTTAAAAACTGTGAGGAAGAAGAGAGATGATTTTAACCTTTTCTGTAACTTTTACTCGGGATTAAGCCATTCTCATGAGATTCATGTAAATAAATGAATTGCTTTAAAACAAAAACAGGTGTAAGGCCTACAATGCCCCGAAAAAACAGTAATTCTTACCCTCAGCCAACACACTCTTTTCGTATTTACGAGAAAAGTTGACATGTGGCTACAATACAAAATCGTTTCCTACAACTGGGAGTTCTCGGATTTCTAATGAACTCCAGAAATCCTTCATAAATGCTCTATAAATCGCTAAATAAACGTGCAAGCAAGTATAGTTGCAGTGCATGTTAGCAGAAAAGTCTGGATCGTACAAATATCGCAGAGGATCCATTTTTCATCACTAGTGTTTATTCTTAAAAAAAAGGGTCGATTACATTACGTTTGAAATGCGTATCGCAAATATTGATTCGTTTGTGTCAAGTGAATTTTTTCAATTGATGCGGAACCGAAATATTGAGCTTCTTAACGAATCCAAGGCATCTTACGTGATTTTCAATTGTTGTGCGTGATACATTTAACTTTTTTTGCAATCTCTTGCACAGTTATATGACGATTCGATTAATCATGGCTTTAATTTTGTCATCATCAACTTCAGAAGCTTCTCCAGAATGAACTTTATTAAACTGACCGATTCTGACACATGCGCTCTGTTAAGCAATCAACACTATAAACTTCATAAATCTCTTTGCGAGCCTCAATCGCTTTTCTTTATCAAAATAAAAAAGTAAAACAGTTTGTCGAAAATGTTTATTTTTGGACCGCATGTTAAAATTAGGCGTAATTTATCAGTTGTAAACAAAAATACACGAAATTTGTTTCTATAACAACCTTAAGTAAAAATCTCGAAAGAAAAAAATTGTAAGATTGACAGAAAAATAACAAAATGAACATAACGCTATATGTTTGTGCAAACTGAAATTACTCTCTTGCTAACCCAATAATTTGTAATATTAAGTTGAGAATAGTGGACTGAGATTGACGAGAAATACTCAGATGAAACCTGATAAATAATTTTTATTAATCCACTACACTCATAGACCTGAAAAAATAACTTTGATTAATTCACTTTCCATATTACATCCTAAATCGTAAAAAGAAATTACTGTATTTTTAGATACGATTTTGAAAGAATGGATTAAAAAATATGAAATAAAATCACATTTTATAGATTTTGCAAATTACGTAAGAATAACTTTGTTACAAGTACTAGAAAGAAGCGCAATTTTTTTCAGAAACAGTATTAATACAATATACAAAGAATTTCAAATGCAATTTTCACCCTGCCTACATGGGTTTTTCTCTACAGTCACACTGAAAATAAAAATTTAATTTATAAAATGTTTATAGAGTTATAGCTATTTCCTGTGTGATAGGTTTACTTGAAATTACCTCATCTTTCTTGCGTTGTCCAAGGAAGTGTTTTGCTACATGAGGAGGTAAGATATTGTAAACGAGGGCTTCGTTCTTGACTCTCATATCTGCAACTTTTTCTCGTTGAGCTTCCACGTCTTTCTGCCACAAAAATAGGCGTCGTGAAGTGATTTCCAACTAAAATGAAAAAAAGAATGTCACGCATAAAATTATGCAAATTTATATATTTATTTATTATTATTTTTTTAGTTTTAATTTTTTCTAAGCAGGATTTTCTCAGCATGCTTCCATGCGATCCTTCCATGTCATTTTTATATTTTTAATTTTAACCAAAAATAAATTTCTTAATTCAAATTTAGAAAACAAATTTTGACTTTTTACAATAATCTGAGATAAGTTCCTTTAAACATTATAATAATAACAGTCACAAGCATAATCGATTTAGTTGCATAGATTTTTCATATATTTAGAGTGCATTCAAAATTCACACAAAATGATGCTATATAAAGCAAATATATAAATTAGAAGCTTCTAAAGCTTTCAGAACGTTCACACAATAGAATTGATTCGAAATACTCAAAGCATGAATGTTACGAAATGCCGTTAGTAAACTTCTGGAGATATCCACGAGACTTATGAATAAATTTTATGAATTTATTAGTCCAAAGGGATTTAGTCCCGAAGGACTATTACTTTCCTTTTGCGACGGAAACACAAAAACGGCGTATCACTTTTCAAATTGTTGCCACTAAATGTTATCGCTCTGCATTAAATTTTAAAAAATGAAAAATCTGCATAAATGTATGCATGTTTTTTTTTTTTTTTTGACGTAGCTTTCTCTTCAAAAATCGTCTGCGTGCGTTGCACGGGAAAATAAAAAGGAATTTTAATTACAGTTCTAAATAAATAGCCAAATAAATGTGAAATTCGTAACAATATTCTCTGAAACTTTAACGAATTTTTCATTAACAAACTCAAAGATTTCAAAGCCAGCAATACCAACGTTGTACAGAAAAACATTTTTATCTCCAGCGCGTGAGAGCGTGTACCGAAATTTCTAAAGATATGCTCAATTTAAAATTATTTTGCGATATTGCTGTTGAACTGAATTTTATGGTTTAAGTGCGAAGAACATGGTATTTAACAAATAAAGGTAACACACAAAATGTTAAATAAACGTCCCTTTGGACGTAATTTAAAATCTGAAACATTTCAGATTTTTTTTTCTTTTTCTTTTTTGTATATTTATTTGTTTTATGAATAACTTTGTTGAATGAACACGAGCCTTTGTTTCATGAATCAATTTTTTTTGTGAATGGCATCTGTTTTCGGCGTTGCCAAGCACGCGCTGATCCGTGTTTGCTTAGTGATATAAACGTTCTATGAAATTTATGTTGGTATTAATTGAATGATGTATTGTATTTTTTTTCTGTGTTTCGATACTATCCCAGTAGAGAATTCCTGCTTTAATTCAAGGAAACTGTGAAGCTCCTGATGTTAAGTGTTTAATAAAATTGTTCTTCGTCAAGAAGCATGTGTAGAATCCAAGTAGATAAAATTTATTTCTTTTTTCTATAAATATTGAAAGTATAAACAGATTAGAATAGAAACAGATGCTATAAACAGATGCTATAATAGTAGACTCACTGTGTCTAATTTTTATTAAGGTTTATATACGTATATTAAGAGCCTGTGCAGAACAACTGTTGACGGGTAGTCTCGGCGTAGTTCTGATTTTGGTTATTTGGTAAATTTTTCGTTAGAATGACCTTCAGCTTTGGATGACATCATTTTGTTCCTTATTTAACACAATTTTTGAAACCCCATTAAAACTATTTTTCTCATAAGTTCTGTCCAATGCACATTTTGCATAATTTTAAAAGTAATGTGTGTAATTCTTAGCAGAATTGCTTGAAATTATAAAGGATCTTACCTGCCGATTAATAAGGATGAGGCATATGGCAACAATTACTACGATCACAGTCAGAGTTACAGAGTGCACTACATTGGTATCGCTGCAATGAGAGAAGAAAATAAATCAGTTCCGTTAAAAATATTATAAACACTTGCACGTGTTAATTCTTTCACGTTTATTACTCAGACCCAACTTTTTTCTAATTATCATTAATATCTTGATTTCAAAAGAACCGCCCTTATAAAATAGCAAAAACAGTGTAATTATACATTTTGTCATTATTAGTATTATATACATAAAATTAATTAAAATTTTTTCATTTACTTTTTTTATTCATCTATAAATTTCGCAAGTAATTCTTACGCTTCTAATTTTTATTACTATATAGTCTAGCTATTTGTAGAAATTGATATATTTTGAAAAATTAAATCAAAATCTTCTGGACAAGTATCATTCAAAAAAATCTTAAAATAATAATTTTATAATAATTAGGAAAAGTTTATTATCATGCCTCTTTCTAATTAAGATCCTCTTCCCCTAATTTTGTGGTACATTTTGATGTAGATCAACGAGGCAAAAATACATTTCAGAGACCTCGGATTTTTTGGAGTGTATTAAAAATGTCATAATCTGAAAAAATAATAGGCATCAATCTGCATTAAGTATTCTTAAAGCAGATTACTTGGTAACTTAGCGATTGAGTTTTGACTTTTCGAGAAGATCGGACAAAAACTTTTGGGGGAAGGGGTAACCATTATTTGTTTTCTTTCCTGCCCCTAACATCGTCGATTTGGATTATAGAGTTGTATAAGAGTTTACATATTATCTATCTAGAATCACAAATACATTTCGCATTCTCCTTGAAAATCCCGTTTGCTTATTCACTACTACTCCTAATTCTCTTCATCTGTTTTCAGTCTGAACAGATACTCACCTGACGCCGTAGGTGCGTTGATCGTAATAATCCAAGGATTCCCTCACGATAAGCGTGTTAATGTATCCTTGTATGACAGCAATCATCACGGTCAGGCAGAACTTGGCGAGGTGAGACAGGTGTGTCAGTACCGTCAGCCCAATGAGCTCAAGAACTGCGAAGTACGTGAGGTATTGAGGGAAGTTGTGTGTTCTTGTAGGGTCTTGGTTGTGCTGGTGGTAGCGCGCCGGGAAAGTCGCATTTCTGGTGCTGCTGGCATTTTGGTAAAAGCGTTCTACAAGTGTGTGGGCGACAATAGGCTCAACAGATTTAGGCCAGTGGTTGCTATATATCTGAGGGAGAAATTAGAATCGCTTCGATCAAATTTTTAGGAAACTATGAAACATCTTTTAAAAACAATAAAAAATGTCATTGACAACAACTCTAAAACAGATAAAAGGTACTGATGAATAACAAAATGTCTAAGACTTGAGAAAGGGTGAATTAATGCTGATATGGTATATACCTGTATACGAAAAGGTACGTTTATTTATAGGAAATAACACAAAGTATATAAAATGAAAAATCTTTGTGAAATGTCTATATAGAACGCTAAAATTACTCTTCATTTAAAAAAGCTTAAAATGCAGTAGAACCTGCCTTTGGTTTCATGACGTATTATCCTTTACTATTGAAGAAGAAACACTGATTAACTAATAAAACTACAAATTTATAGAATGAGTTACTTTCTAAAATATCAGGCAATTCATTTGATCTTGAATTGTATTTTCATAACTTTTCTTGATTACCCGTCATGAAGAACTCGAGAGCAGAAGATTACGTGCTTTAAGGTCGCTTTTGTAAAGAAATTTACAAAAGAAGTTGGTTCGTGTTACGTTATACAAGAAGAAAACCGAAAACTAAGTTTTAAAAGTAGTGTCTACAGAATTCTTTGCATAATGACAGAATTCTTGGTATAGTAACTATATGGATCAGACCAGTGAAACATCTACCTCAAGTTTCACTGGGCTTATTTATTTGATATGCTTTATTAGTCACAGAATTTAATTTCATTAAAAATAAATCTAAATTCAGATGTTTTAGTATTAAATTTAATATCCTTTTAAAAGGAACTCTCTCGCATACTTCCATTAATGGCATTTAGGTCATGGTAAAATGTGACACTTACCGTAGACAAGATATGGACGACGCACCAGATGATAACCATTATAAATATGATAGTGAACCTTAAACATGGTCTTTCCAGGATTTTATTGCAAGCTCTGAGGAGCATAGGCGGCCCCGTCTGGAAGGAAAGTAAATATCAGATTTAACGACAGCAATGTTTTGCTTTTTGTTAGAAGCACTGGGACTGCGCACAACAGAGCAAATTACCAGATACTGATGCAGTACATTGGAATTGCTTACGGCGTTAAGTATTGAAAAAAATGAAGTACCGAAATTATTGAAAAATGAAACAAAGAAGTTATACATTTAAATATACACTCACGTTTGTGAAAACTGCAACACCAAGAAGGAATCGTCATAATTGAATGCAATTTAATACACAGTTGAGTGGTAGTGGTACAAATAAATGATTAAATGTTCAAAGCAAACAAACAAGAACAAGAGATCAGAATCAGTATTTTGTGTGGCCACCACGCGCCGCAATAAGTGCTGCTACACGACGTGGCATGGAGTCAAACAAAGTTTGAATGTCTGACTGAGGAAGAGCATTCCATATCGTTTGTACGCGTACCCAAAGTTCGTCTGCAGACGCAACAGGACGAGGATCACGAGCAAGATGCCGACCAATGACATCCCACACATGTTCAATTGGCGACATATCCGGGGAACACGCAGGCCAAGGAAGAAGCTGTACCTGCTGCGCTGCAAAGAAGGATTTAACAATCCGAGCAGTATGAGGGCGGGCATTGTCCTGTTGAAATACAGCGCCTGGCAAGCTTTGAAGGAAGGGAACAGCTTCGGGCTGTAGAACTTCACGGATATACCGGTTGCTGTTCAGATTGCCCACAATTCGTAGCAATTGAGATCGTCTATGATATGCTATGGCGCCCCAGACCATAACTCCGGGTGTTCGTCCACTGTGGCGTTCGATAATGCACTCCGGAAGGTGGCGTTCACCGGCATAGCGTCTGACACGAATGCGGCCATCATGGTACCACAAATTAAAGCGGGATTCGTCAGAAAACACGACATGCTGCCAATCAGCACGCCAGTCTCTATGCTGATTGGCCCATTGTAGCCGCAGGCGGCGATGGTCGTGCGTTAGGGGGATCCTGTATAAAGGAGTCCGTGCGCGCAGTCCACACTGCAGCAGACGTCTACGAATTGATGAAGCACACAATGAAACACCTGTAGCTATTGACCACAGTGCTGCCAATTGTCTAGAGGAAGCTGTACGGTCCGTCCGCGCCATGCGGACCAGGTGTCTATCATCGCGAGCTGACGTCACATTTCGGGGTCCACTCCCGGATTTCCGAGTTGTCCGACACTCGTCCGTCCACTGCTTCCAAACGCGCATCACTGTGCTGCTGTTACGCTGCACACGAGAGGCTACTGCACGATACGACAATCCAGCTTCACGAAGGCCGATGATTCTCCCTCGTTCAAACTCTGTAAGTTGTTCAAATCTCGCTCTCTTTCGTCGACGAGGCATAAGTACAGATTGAGTTAACGTTTACCACTAGCAGATAACCACCGATAACCATACACGCCTCGCTACAGCCGTCTATTTATTCGGATCCATCAGCCGTTCAGAGGGCGCTGCTCAGCATACGCATGCGCTACGGATTTGCAATTCTAATCACTTGCATATCATGCGCTACTTTGCATTTCCTGAAAATTTCAGCTCACTCGCGTAAGTCCTTCATGGTGTTGCAATTTTCACAAACGTGAGTGTACATTAATATTAAAATTATTAATTGAACGATATTTCTTGGCTTCTCCTTTCTACAGCATATTTAAATTTCCATTTTATCTAAGCTGTATACAGAAATACAATAACGGGATATTTTCTATTATTTGAACAGAATACTAATAACTGTTTTCATAAAAGGTAAAATAGCAGATGTAATGTTACTACTCAAATACGAGTTTTTAAAAATAGAGGCAAAATTTTTTAATAAAAAGATAGGTCTAGACAAGGACTATCCAACCCGCGGCTCATGGGCCGAAATGTATGTCCAATTACAAGTACGGATTTTTTCCTATGCGCGTGGCGCGGTACAGAATGCTTAAATGCTGGCCGAATATGGCTCAAAGCAGGTATCAATGCGGCCGAAGATACGGGTGCGAAGCGCAAAAGAAATATCAAGAACTCACCCCCGATGTTTTTTTACCACATTTTACTGCTGCGACTGAGGTTACAGGCTACCTTTCATTACGAAATGGATACTCCGAGCTGGAGCGAAATAAAAATGCTTTACGGGTGGAGTGACAGTTCTTTTGACTTGGGAGCGAAGTGATTATCTTTATTTTCATAGATTGTTTATGTTCGTGAGTATCTAACGTTGCTATTATAAAAGAGAAATAATTCTATGTTGTTGTCATTATATTTAAAACAATCTTACATTAATAAAATTTAAATAACTTAAATATGTTTTTATGCTCCTCAGTTACGGTTAGTGTCAGGCAGTGGCGGCTCGCCATATGAATCAAGTGAATCAATTTTTTGCATGTGTATGCTTTCCCATATATAGTACACAAGGAGTAAATTTGAACTAACGTAGTCAAACCCGCAAATTTCCCTCCTAGAAGTGAATCTCAAAAATTTCTTTTAGCGATCAACCTGAGCAAACCCGAAAATTCTCTATAAAACCTATGCAATTATGCGATTTACTTATTTTGGAGGTCACATATACCACTGGTTTTAGAGATAACTTGTATAACCCAAAATAGCTTGTCTTCTTCCAGTATGGCCCAGTAAAACTAAAAGGTTGGTCACCTCTTCTGATGATCAGATTTTGTTACATTAGTGCCTTTGATGAGAACCAAATATAAACTAGAACTTTTAGTGGTTAGTACATTAAAACATGCGTTGTGATTATTAATTTAAATACCCGAACAATCCAATCGTAATTAGTGTGTGCCATGTATAAGTTTGCCAGTAAATAAAATAAAATATCATACTAAATCTATAAGTGAAACAGACTTTTATTTTACTTTTTAAATTAATTTAAACTATTAACATTAAGGATTTTGCTCCTAGGAGTCAAAATAAAATATTGTACAATTTAGCATAATAATATTAGAGTCAATCATATCTTAAATTACAAATGAAAATTAATTGAAAATTAACTCAATGCACTTATTAACACATAATTTTTGTATCTCTCAATATTAATCAGAATTTTCTTAAATACTTGACAATTATATAACATATTATTATATACTAATATAAACTTAAATCTCTCTACTCTTTCAGCAAGAGAAAAATTATTCTTGATTGTAAATTTCAAGAAAAGTCATAAGCTAAATGAATAAACATGAATTTACACCTTTCTAACTTGATTTTGAAATGAATTAATTACTTGAATTAAATTTAATGATTCAACGAAATTCGCTAAGACAAAATAACTTATCTATTGAAATCCAAATTGGTGGCAGCATTATATAGCAGGCAGGAAACATCAAAGTCTATGAGCAGACGGCAGGGGAACCTTTTCGACACCGACGAGCAAGTAATGCATAACTGGTTAACTGGTAAGACGTAGAAATTCACTAAAGATGACTGATGCCCCCCCCCCCAAACAAGGCGACATCCGAATTGAATCCTCTGGCCACGAACGAGGAAATAAATGGCTATGCGATGGTCATGATCAACAAGATGTAGTGGACCGCAGCAGCCCCCAGACGAAGATGAACCACACTTCCACGGTGCAGATGCACATGTTAACTGATGGCACAGTAATACAACAAAACTTCCTTCAAGATTCTAGTCAACTACATTGATGTGTTTACAGTCGTATCTCGAGAGAACCATATTATTGCCCCTCATTGCTACTTAGATTCCGCAGCACATCATTCACAGGAGTGAAAGAGAGCGCAAGAGTGTTCAAAGAGCCAGCAAGAAACTGCCCGTTGTCCTACGAAGCTGCACCACAGCTAATATCGGGAATAAAAAGAGCGAAAAAAAATCGAGTGCACCGGCTTTTTGTTACAAAATTTTACCAACGGCGCCAAAACTCAATCAAAAATGTGACAATTGCTGACGAAAACAGTATAAAAAATCTTACTTTTCAAAGCGTTAGTTCAACACCTTTCCCCACATCGCCAGAAACTGGCCAATCAAAAACATCTGTCGACAGTAAACAAGAGTAAACATAGAACTCTGCTGAAAACCCAAAGTGACCTTCACCATAAACCACCTCAAAGCAACTTAAAAATGACACCAAATCCTACGAAAGCTATAAAATTTTGTTAATTAAATGGGCGTATTTCCGAAACTAATTAACTTATAAACTTGAAAGTACTTTTAAATTAAAGTACAAATCTTTGTTTTTTCTAGTATAATTATATAAACTCAAATTAAGTATTTTAAAATATAGATTAAATCATGAAAAACACATCAATTTCCATTGTCTGCTGCCAAGCACGTTTGGAAAACGAAAGTCCTTTCAGAACTATTTCTATCTTAAGTACAAAACTCTAATTAAAGGTAAACCAAATTAACACAGAAATTAAATAAAATGCACGTTGTATAGCATAACCTGGAATAATGAATTAATTAATAAATTAGCTTAATTTCGCTACACAACATTTTAAAATTTGATCATCAGATTTACAAAGATATAAATTGTGCTCATAAGGTATCTAATAAATATATTATAGCTTCTAACTTTATATTTTTTAACACGCTTCAAACGTTTTAACTTTATACTTTTTAATTTGCTTTACATTACTTTAAATACACTTACTTTAAGACCAACAGGTACAATGCATATTGTGGCGATAGCGGACAGCAGCAGAACACCAGCCGGAAGACATACTGCAGCTACGATACTTCTATAAATAAAATACAAAAAAAAAATTACTATCAGAAACCTCTATTTGTAATTAATGTTCAATAATTTTAAGAATGTTTTTTCACACGGACTTCTTTGACAAACTTTCATGAAAATTTGATGTGGATATGATTTGATAAGAAATTTATGTGGAATGTTTTAAACATAATTAGATGGAAGGCTATGTGCATAATACAACGAAATTAACTACACAGGGTGATCAAAATATCAGGAAACTGAAAAATGAACTACTGGCGTATTATTCATAAATCGAATGATAGTTCATTTTCAGTGGATAATATAATATATTTGCCGGCCAATAAAAGAAATATGCATATCCTTCCGAGAATAACACACCTTTCTAACTTGATTTTGAAATGGCCAGCCAAATCTTTTGACAAGCCAAATCTTTTGACTTGTTTCTGTGTTTGGAGATATTTTCCTTCAGCAAATATTTTCAGGCGGAGTATAAGTAAGAGAGTACAGAAGGTGTAATCCAAGAATGATATTCGAAAGGATCAATTTGATCTTTCTGAATGTCATTCTTGGATTCATTCTTAAAGGTCAATTTGACATTCAGAAAATTCCACGCGCAATGTTGAGACGAAAGCCGCGCAGACGGGAAAGTGATTAGTGACTTCAACTGCCGCACCAAAAGGCTCGGGTTCGAATTCCGGAGAAAACATGGATGTAAATTGTCTGCCCTTACATAACAGGCAACGTTGGCCCACCTACTTAGATGCGTCCATAATACCGTCACCACCGCTTCCAGCGTTAGTAGCGGCCAACGCTTATTTTGTACTATTACCCACCATCGGGAAAAAAATATTGAGACGAAAGGCGTCTAATTGTTTTGCATCTAACAGTGCGAATAATACTTCCATATATTATTACCATACCATGACACTAAAAAGAGACTCCAGGAAACTATAAGGGTAAATAAGCTTTCCCCCTTAATAAACAAATGTTAAACATGAACGTTTACCTGCAAGTGCGCATTTGTGAGTGAACAGATATTTTTTGAAATTATTATTAAAAGGCAGTATCGCAGTACTGCATGAGGAAATTTTTGAATTTTTTGTGTTATATTGGGCACTTGAGAAACAGTTTTCGGAGAACTAGACACAAAGCAAATAGCATACAACAAAAAATTTTCAGATATATGCGCATAGAGGTTATCAGTTTATCATAGTGGTTATTAGATATCAATTTCTCTAAGGTGTCAAGTCAAATTATTTCTAGCTGGTATTTTCCAGTATGCTTAGATAATGGCGGATCAGACTTTTAGCATGCAAGGTAATAAACAAGTTTGGCATAATGGCATTTATTGCTGAGATTAACAATAATTATAATAATCATTAATATAATAAAAATGTAAAAACACTAGCTCACAATATTAAAAGTCATTGGAAGTAGCCTTTGAATTTTTAAATTTACAGAATACTTAGCAATGAATACTTCCTAGAATTACTCTTCCTGCCTCGTTTAGCTTTAGAATATTTAACAGTAATTCGGTTCTTTTTAAGATGATGACAATGTTCTTTAAGTTATATTGTAATACACAATTATACCTGCTATAACTAAATAATTCATCAAAACTCACACAGTTACCATCATTAAACTGCACTCTGATTAAAATGTTCTCTAATAACTCGACCGAATTTTAAAATTAAATATCTCAATGAATTTTTCTAATCACACTTTTAATACTTTTTTTATCATGAATACAATATTTTCTTAAACATAAGTATAGGGACCAGGGAAACGTATAAAAGCTTAGATTTTGTAATTATTATAAAATTGATTTTTTAAACTCAAAAACGAAAACATGAATCTTTGCTTCATTTATGAATTCGAAGTATATGTCTTCGACCAAACGGTTGTGAAAATAAAGGCCCAATTAAACACTTTTAACAATATACTTTTAACTTCAATAACTCAATACCATATGCATAACTTGTAAACAAAGTTTATGCATATGGTAACTTAAGTGACTTTTAGTATGCTATTGATAAATATAAATATGAAAAATTCTCTATATTGTAGAAATACACCTTTCACACATATAAAATACCTTTCACGTCAAAATATTACCCGCGAAAATTAAACGCATTCGCATAATTTCTATATTTGAAAAACCAATTATTGTCTAGTAATGAGTTGCACCTTTTTTTCATTTGCTGATGAAACGTATTTTCAAAGGACTCATAAATCTTCTGATTTTCGAATACAGTGGTACAGATAGACAGATGGTTATGAAATGTTATTTTGTATTTGTGCTCCCGGTACTATGGAAGTGGTGTAAACACAGATTTTGAACAGCGTTCATACATAATAACAATAAAAAAAAATCTTAAAGGTTTCAGATTTTAAGTTACATTCAGAAGGGAATTTTTTTAACATTTTGTGTGTTACCTTTATTTATTAAATATCATGTTCTTTGTACTTAAATCATAAAATTCAGTTCAACAGCAATATCGCAAAATAATTTTAAAATGAGCTTATCTTTAGAATTTCCGATACACGCTCTCCCGCGTTGGAGAAAGATGTTTTTTTCCCCGTACGTGTTGCCATTGCTCGCTTTAAAATAGTTGAGTTTGTTAATCAAAAATTCGTTAAAGTGTTACAAAATATGAAATAGATAATAAAACAAATTTCAAATTCCAAACTGGCGCTTGGAGGTGCCTATATTCGGGTGGAAACGTACACTATTCAAAATTGGATGGCTCTAGGTACCGTCATTTTATCACAATGCGAGAAACATACATACATTTATGCAGATTCTTCATTATTTAATTTCTTTAAATATAATACAGGGCTGTAATATTTGGTGGCAACAGTTTGAAAAGTGAACCAACATTTATATTGAACCAACGCAAAATGTCAAAACGAAATTAATAGTCCTTCTGGGCAAATTGCCCTTTTGGACTAAAAATGAAACGTTTCACATGAATTGAAGGGATAACGGATCCAATAACTTTTTTAAAATAAATAAAAATTTTATTTTTGTTTTATTTTACTTTATTTTTATGTATCGCATTTGAAAACACTACTCTTTATTTTGTCAACATATATACACCGTGTTTACGAAAGTCTTTACTTGGCCCTTATTTTCGCAATCATTGATCGCACACAGACATTTCCAGTTAAAAAAAAATTGTTAAATGACGCAAATATTCAGGTTCTGGCAGTTTCAAATTAATGAAATTAAGTTTGCAATAATAACAAAATCTAACTTTTTATACGCTTCTCCGCTATATGCTAATTATAAGACAAAAAGTACAAAAAGTTCGACTTCCGTACAGCAAAAAACTATAATTAATAATTGTTTTGTGTAGATTATGAAATGAAACACTGACTGGACCATTCACTTTTATGGAACTTTGACTGGAGCAAAGTACACATATATTAAATTTGAAATATTAAATGAAATATTGTCAGACTTCTTAGAAAGTTTCACTGAAAGATTTGTCAACTTTATGATTTCAACATATGTCATCAAGTCAACGAATGTTTTTGAGAAGTACTTTTGGAATTAATATTAGTGGATATGGGCGTCCAGCGTAAAGGCCGTCACGATCTCCTGTCTAAAACCCACCTGAATGCATTTTCTGGAGGTTTTGAAAAATGCGTGTTTAACACCAATAATATTAAGAGCACTTTATTTTAAGGACACAATTCCTTACGGTAGACAATTTTTAACAAATATTACACTAAACTCATTCGATTAATGAAGTCTGTGCTTCACCTTATAATTTCTCATTTTATGATTTTCTTTTGAATTGCAAAACTACCTTTTTCTCTTATTATTAGCATAAACCGTGCTTTACATTTTTATGAATTATATAATTTGTTCTCTGTTTTTAATATTATGTATACCAGCGGAAGTATCCGATGCCAGTTAAGTTAGATTGAGAGTAATGCATCTAATAACAGAGAGAACGTTACCGCTGTAATCCTTCTCTAATAACGATGCAAAAAGTAAGATTCATAATCATACATTTTTCAGTCTGATGCGATATGGAATCCTATAACAAATTTCGATAGAAAAATGAATTAATTCTCTCTCATCATATCAGCAGCAATGGCACTCCCGTTTTAATGATTTTCATCTTTCTAATCAAATGATTGTAGAAACTCACGTTCCATCCAATATTTCACCTATATTCAATTTTAGTCGATTAAATGTGGCAAAAAATTTATCATAACTGATCAAAAATCAATAATGCGAACAAACACACAAACAAACATTATTCTTTATATATATAGATTTTGTAAAATTTAGAAATTTTTTATTAACAAACTTTACGATTTGAAAAGCGAGCAGCAGCAACACTTTTCGAAATAAACACTTTTATATCCAACGCGCTAGACTGTTGCCACTCGGAAAAATGAGTGCGAAAATCAGTGCTTTCAGAGTTTTTAATTAACATTTCAGCTGATTAAAGTTCTTTACGAAGATGGGAAGAGCCGAAATGGCTTCCCACGAATTTTTAGAATCGGGAATAATGTATTTAATGTTTGGCAATGCTATTTTTATTTCATCGTAAAACTTACACATTTTTTTAAACAAACTTAAGTATTCGAAAGCGAGCAGTGGCAACAACTTTCCAAATAAAGCAGATTTTTCATCTACAGCTTGCGAGACTGTTGCCATTCGGAAAAATGAAGACGGAAATTATCGTTTTTCCGAGTTTTTAATTAATATCTCTGATTTTAGCTACTTTTTTTTTTGGAAAAAAGTGGACATCGACCTTTTCCAGAACCCAGAAAAGAATTGTAGAAAGTTTGGTGACGACAGCTATAGTAGTTACTGAGTTACTAGAAGACAAACCAACAATCTTTCTTCTTTATATATATAGATTACCAAATGTAGGATATTATAAAACTTATTTTGTTCTTGTTGTTGATGTTTTTAATATCTGATCTTATAGTAGCTAAGACAGTTTTTTTACCATCAACGTCCGAAATGCAACATTTTGATTATTAACTATTAAAAAGTATGGTTTCATCTTTATTTTCCTACAGAGGCAAATTTATATTAGTTTTATTACGCATTTTTTGTTTATTGTATCTTCTTCTTTTCTTTCTTTATATTATACATCAACTATGGTAGATAGTAAGACAGGTATTAGAATTTAACATTATAATTTGTTTACTATTTTTAATTATTCAATGTATAAGTAGGGGTATAGGTAAGTAGAGAGTCCTAGTTACGGGCCTGCACGAAGATACTTTTTGGTACAATGTAACTAAATATGGGAAATAAAATTGTTCAGCTGCACAAAAATTTACGCTTGTTATCAGCTTATAGATCAACCCTCTCGCTCGAATTCCAGTAAAAATTTTCTTTTTAAAAATCTACATGACAGCAAGAATTATATCGACAAAGGATCGTGGTCAGAATGTGTTGAACTCATCTCTCTTTGTTTTCATACTTACATTTCTCCCTGAAAATTTCCTTCCATATTCTCATTGCGTTAAGTCTATTCTTATTAGTCAGGCTTTCACCATTTTACTTTTCTTCACTGGTGTGCTAGAAAAAGAATGATCTCTGTTTCTATCATCCTCAGTATATCCCAGTACCTTATACTGTACATTTAGGGTTTAAATTCAGCCGGAACCTCAAATAAGATTAAATCAGTTATTTTATTCTTAATTAAAAGTTAATAAATTTGTAGTTATTTCTCAATATTTTATTTAATTAATTATTAATTATTTTATTAGTTATTTTATTTCTTTTTATTCCTCTTTCCTGGTGGCCTTCAATAGGGCCATCTTCCATAAGCCGGTATTCCTAATTTTAGAAATCAAGCTTTGTCTGGTCGTAATTATGAATTTGGGAATTTTGGCCGTACACCATGGCCAGATTCGTAATTTGAACATGGGAAACAGCCATGAAGAGTGAAAGTTAGAAGACACGACTGTCTTCATAATAGGCCTAAACAATAATTTTCGTAGTACGAGTACGATCACTTTGCTTAATACTATCTCTATTAAAAGACAATACAGATACCCTGGGAGACAGTATCTGAGGACTTTTACTCTTTTCTTGCCAAGAACCTCACGAAAAAGTGAACTTATTTTGCGTAGGTATAATAAACGAAAACGTCTTGCCTTACTTGGCTTTCAAACCTCAACCCATCGGTGAGGAAACTGCATCTGTTAATCCGGCTTACAGATCGGACAGCCTATGCAATATTGATGTTAGTTATTTGAATATGGCAAAGCACACGTGGCTGCCTGAGGGATAGGATGCGTTCGTAAAAGATTTTATGAGGGAAAATGGCTCGTATTCCCGTCACTCATGAGGAAATCTACGAAAACCAACCATGCGATCAGCCACTTCGCCTAATTTCGATTCCAGGGCGAACTACCAAAATTCAGCAGTCTTTTAACTACTCGGCCACTCGTGGGGCGCGTATGTGATTGAGGAATATCGCAGTTAATGAGAGTAAGATTAAATGGTCACTATTCCAAATTTTAGTACGTTTCATAAGGCTAACCTGAATTACAGACAGGAATCTCTACACATGGTAAAATATTGTTTTATAGATTTTTTTTCTCTTTTTTCGTCTTTTTCCTTCGTGGGTAAAAAGTTCATTGCACAATTATTTTAGCCCGTTTCGATACCAAGCCGCAGTTTTCAGAAGATACGAGGAAAGGGAAGGCAAGTAAAGATCCAACTCCGCCAAGCGATTCAGGCCTTTCAGGAGTCCCGGAAGACCAAGTATTAAAAGATTTAGAAAAGGTTTACTTTAGAATGAGCTCTTGAAGCAACAAAAGGATGCTCTTAGGGCTCTAACTTCGGAGTTTTTTCTCAGCTCTCAAAGGATCAGCAGAAGATACGTTTAAAATTGCAATTGATGAGCCTTTTTTCTGCGAAAGTGGGTAAATAAAATAAAAGGTTAAAGATTGCGTTATTTAAAATTTAGTGCACTCAAAAGATAGACTGGATTCAGGAAGAATCATATTTTTGCTTTAAAAATAAATATTTATAGCTTTTTGTAACGTTTTGTCAAATATTATTACTTTTTACTACATAACACAACATATACAGTGAAGAATAACATTATCTCCCAACGAAAAATCTAGTTTCTATTGCATTCATAGTATTCTGAATCATATAAATTCACTTCTCCTTTCCATGAATAGAGACAAGCGTTTACGACACCCACATCGATGATAATTTTCCAGAATACATCTTTTAGATTGGCGTCATTACATTCCTACATGACGGAACTCGATTAGAATCTAAAATAGATCCAAGATTCATCGACGCGTCAGAAACTATTCCCATTGCCAAGGAAACCCAAATGAGTTCATTTACTGAGAATTACAGACCAAATCACACGCCTTTAATGGAAACTATACAACTCCCGAATGACATCAAACATAGGGCAAATGATTAGACACAATTTCCTTTTGATATATTCCTTAACCTATTAAGTGAACTTGTGAGGGAATAAATTTCAGTAATTTGTTCCTTTACGAAGAAGGGAAAGACGAAGGAAAATATTTTTAATAAAGATACTGAATAATCAGAAGGAAAATTCAAACGCAATTAAATGTCAATATGTTATATAGCATGCCAAAACCTTTAATTCAACTGAAATGTATTAACGAATGCGAAACTTTTGCAATATTAATAATTGATCGTACTATTTTAGTTATGTATTATAGTAAGCAAAATAACAGACCTGTTGCCGTCATGGCGGTGCAGAGTATATAGAGCAGAGTTATCTTGAAATATAACTAACTGCCAAGTTACAGGTTTCAAATTGGTATTTTTTATAATTGGTATTTTTAATGTAGTGGTCTTCCAAAAACGTTTAATAATAATAATGTAAACTTGGGTTTAAATAAATAAAATCTTGAAGTCATTACTATATCACATTTGCAACAAATACATAATTTAAATGCATTCGCGAACCGATAAAATTTCTTCGGGAGCCGCACGCAACGCGCAGGCCACCAGTTCGAGACTACTGGCCAGAATTGAAAAAAGATACAAAAATAGCACAATCAGAGATATAACAAGGAAAAGGAACCAGGCCAGAAAACAATGGCAAAGATTCAGATGTCCAGAGGACAAAATTATTTATAATCGCCTCAAACAACAAGTCAGGACTCTTTTAAAAGAACATGCACGGCTTGACTGGGGCAGATATTTAGAATCGCTCTCAGCAGATGATAATTCGATCTGGAGCGCGACTTCTAAATTTAAACGACGCAACACGAATATTCCGCCCATTAACGGCCCCAACGGGATCGCTTACACTGATTTTGAGAAAGCTGAGTCTATTGCAGATCACTATGCTTCTCAATTTCGTACACACAACATATCACACCCTCAAACAGAACACCTTGTTTCCTCCCTCATTACACAATTCCAAACAAAAACAAACACAAACAACACCCCTCTAATCATGCCATCAGAAGTTAGTAGATATATCGAGAAGAGAAAAAATAGAAAAAGTCCAGGACTTGACAAAATCAGCAATAAAATGATTAAAGAGATGGGACCAAAAATGTTATGCAAATTCACAAAACTCATCAACATCATGCTCGAACTTCAACACTTCCCTACCATCTGGAAAACTGCTATAATTGCACCCATCTTAAAACCTGGAAAGGACCCCACACAGGCATCATCCTATCGTCCAATTAGCCTGTTATCTACTCTCAGCAAAATCGCCGAAGCTGTTATCCTGACCAAGATACAAGAGTTCCTGGATGAAAATGGGATCCAAATCCAAGAACAATATGGATTCAGAGCTAAGCATTCGACAGTCCATCAACTTTACAGAGTCACGGAAATAATAGCTGAAGGCTACACCAAAAAAGCAATCACAGGAGCCCTCTTCCTCGATATATCAAAAGCTTTTGATTGTGTATGGCTAGAAGGCCTCACATACAAATTAATCACTCTGGGCTTCCCAGATTACATCATTAACATCATTAATTCCTATCTAACCGATAGACACTTTATCGTTCGTTATAACAACACCCACTCTACACGAAAAGTAGCTCTCGCTGGTTTACCCCAGGGAAGTTTACTTTCACCCTGTCTTTTTTCAATTTATACGAACGATACTCCACAACACCCCCTCACTACACTAGCATTATATGCAGACGACACTGCGATCCTCTACCAAAACGCGTCGATGGCCGCAGTTGTTCAAACATTACAAGAACACATCCACGCATTAGAGTCCTGGATGGTGAAATGGAAAATTAAAACAAATGTGGCGAAATCTGAAGCCGTTTATTTCACGTACAAATCCAATATCAACCTGGAAAACACTCTAAAAATGTATGATGTTAGTATCCCCTGGGCCAAGCAAGCCAAATATTTAGGTGTCATTTTAGATCAAAGACTCACTTGGGCCCCACACGTAACACATATTCTAAAGAAGTTTCGGGGTACTAAAGCCTTACTCAACCCCTTAATTGCCCGAAACTCAAGTTTATCCATAGAAAACAAAATTCTTGTATATAAATCCATGTTGCGTCCCATCATCACCTATGCCTGTCCGGTTTGGGGTTCATTATGTGACACAACAGTTAAAAAAATTCAACAAGTCCAAAATATCACCCTCCGACAGATGGTTAACTGCCCATGGTTTATAAGAAACAATGCTATCCACGAAGAATTAAACATTGAACACATTAATACAGCTATCCACGAGGAATTAAACATTGAGCACATTAATACCTGTTTTGCGAAAATCGCCAAAAACTTCTTCAGAAACATCCCGAAAGTCCAAAATAATACAATACCAATACTTAACTATGATTTCAACGAATGGAGTAATAGAAAAAGACCAAAAGCGGTCTTAAGACATTTATAATCCTTACTTCAGCACTACTTAAATAATATTTCCGAATTCTATAAACAGCCACATAAGTGGCGCCATCTTCCGAGACTTAACATAACTATTACCGTACGATCCAAACTTCAACTGTTATAATAGCTACCATTTCAACCTTCTTCCACAGTTTACTTATGCAATAACCCAACTTTAGGCCCCTTTATTTTTAATCATGATCCGTTTATTTTTTTTTTTATTTTATTTTATTTTTAATGGAACAACCACCAAACTACTCATATCTATTAAAACTTAAATTCATATCATATTAACTAAACTTATTTCTAAATAAGCCACGCCTATCAGCCAATACCAGAGTTACTTTCATTTGTACTTACACCCTCTTCACGGATTGGACCTGCATGATCCTTTGACTCCGCCCTCTCCTCCCGGCACTTCACTCTTGATACTGAAACTAAATTTCGGCGTTACTCACCTATTCTTCGACTGTGGATACGAAGTTCTCTTTTCAAGCTCCTTCATGAGAATTTATTAAAATTCTCCATTCATCTTTACAACGTTATGGTAGGAAAGTTATGCCCCCTCTCCTCACGTGTTATACACAGGATGATGGCTCTTCAGCCTGGGTGCCTGACTACATGTGCTTCGCACCTGAGACTTCGAGACTACTGGTCAAGACGATGCTTCTTCTTGCTAATTATTTGCATCTTGAAGAACCGACAAAACTGTGACAGATTTTCTCGAAATGCTCGCAGTTTTTCTATAAAATTAACGTCAATCTAAAGCTGAATTTTCTTGTCTGGTTTACTTGTAAGATACTAATAGTTGTACTTTTATAATACTACGTTTTTACATCCTAAAACAGTTCATCTAAAAAAAAATCGTATTAGGTTTATTGTCGCTGTATCTCCAGCCTCACTTTCTCCATTTCTTTGATTATTCATCACTATTTCTTTGATCTTACAGTTAATCAGTGATTACATAGCAGAGTTTTTTTGACTGTATTCTAAAGATGATTCATTATTTGTCTTTTACAACCGTTGAAACAGTTGATTTATTCATCAATTTATGCAAGTATACAACTTTTAATGTGATTTTTGAAACTGATAATGGGATTTGTCAATGTATGCTATTTAATGAGGCCTAAGGTAGTAATTTTCTCGTTAAACGAACTTCCATCTATGAAACTTCAGACAGATTTTCTACATTTTTAATTGCTCATTAAGATTATATGTATTATTATACATATAATCTTAAGTATATTAGACTATATAAATTACGAAGAGAGTAAATTAATTTTCGATTAATTAATTGACAAATAATTACACATTTTCAGCTTCACTTTCTTGATTAAGTGGAAACTAAGCATTTTTATATAATGATCCACTTATTCCTGGCACTGTTTGTGATCCCCCCCAATAAAAAATTTTAACCTTTCCCTTATGTGACATGGCACCCTACGTACATGACATTAGATGCGCATCTCAAAAATTACAGTACAGCTGTAAATGCTCATAAATACAACTGTGTATACTATAAATTCAGTGCATTTTAATTTATATTAGTTTGGCATTAAAAATAAAATAAAGTCTTAACTAGAAATAAAATTAACAAGAAGTGAGTATTGCTTTCAAATTGCTCAATTTTAAGATTGACTGACGAAGGCAAACCACACGAGATCTATGTACCTAAAGGAAATGATGCCTTCGTAAATGGTTTTCTAAAGGGGACTAGCTAGTATTTGCATTGCACATGGGGAAAGCCAAAAAAGAATCAAGCCATGAAACAACCTATCTAGTCAGTTCGTTCAGTCAGTTCTAGTCAGTTTGCAGCCTCGTCGAACTAACACTGTAGAGTGACCTTAGTCACTCCACTAGAACTCGGCTAGTAGTAGTTGGTTATGGAATTAGATTAAATAAAGAAGATGTGAAAGTTAAAGGAATTAGATTGATCAAATGCGAAAGAAAAGTTAAATTTAACTTTCCTAAATGGCAACACTATGGAAGATAGAAACTCTATATTTCAAGAAGTGGCAGTACTCGCCAAAGTAAGTGAGTAGTTTATGAGTGGTAGTTAAGTTATGTAGAAGTGAAGGGGCCACTTAATATTTACCCTAACGTGAGAAGGTATTTCTCTCGCCTTCTTCGCATGCCTTCGTGGTGTAACCGAGAGGCCCGTGGTTCGATTCCCAGCGAAGGCGTTTCTCATTTTTTCATGTCTTCTGCTTCGAAATAACCTAGCGTCTCTACAACGTAACATAATATAACAAATTTAACACGCAAAAAATCTTGAACAGACTCCGCTAACGAAGTTGTTAAGGAAAAAAAATCTAATACTAAAAACCTTTTTACTTCATTTTATCCGAAACATTTTTACTTTTCATTAAATTCACGTTAAATAAATAAAGTACTAAGGGATTAAACTGTACTCAAACTTTCGACACAGATGGAGTGAATGTTTCAAGGTGAATATAATTTTTTATTATTTTTTTTTAATTTTCACTGCTAGGTTCAAGAAAATAAATCACTTAAAGAATAATGATAACCAGATTCGAACTGCTGAAATTTAACTTTTTTCGGCTAAATAAAAAATTAAATAAAGTATTTATTAAAAAAAAAGGCCAAATTAAAACAGTCTGATTCTCACGATATTTCATTCTTCACGATTAAAAAAGCTAAAAATAAAGCATAATCGACTGACGTGTCTAAATGCCTGAACGCCAGCGAATTAAAAAATCGGTATCGCAATAAGATGTTTAATTTGTTTTTCACTTGAAGAGGGAGAAGTTAAAAAATAACCCCACTGCAACTGTAAGTGTTAAAATTTAGATGCATATTCCTCTTTGAACACTATTGAAAGAACGTGTTCTTTTTCGTACTTAAACATTATATATCTAATTTTAGTAAATTCTTAACAGAAGTCATTTTTTTGCCACTTGATCCCTGACATTTCATTTTAATTCAAGATTTATTACTCCATTCAAAAATGCAAGATGAGTTTCAGAAATGATTTACACTAAAATCCTTCATTTTCTAAGAAACATTTCGGTTGATGACAACACGCAGGGGTTCTCAATTTCCCTACTTGTTACGGACTTCACAAAATAATAAAATTTTAAACAATGCTGGACTAAAGTACACTGGTGGTTAGGATTAAAGTGACCCTATTCAGACCCCTGTAGAACCCGTTCTGCCTATCGGATTTTGATGGAACTTGGTATACACGTTATATGGACTATGGGGAAAAGATTTCTGCAATAAAAAATAGTTGAAATTTTGACAACCAGATGGCAATTTTCAAAAATTTCTTATGCAAATTAGTCAAACCTATAAAGAGACTTTCAGTCAGAGCCAGAAAATCATTCTGCGTGCCTTTGTTATCGTTAATCATGCCCTTACAGAAGAAAAATCGAGCTTTACTGGTAAAACTGTTTTATTATAAAGGCAACAATAGCTTAGTTGTATTGCCTGAATATCGTCGTTTAAAGGGATTTCGAAATGGGCCCATGTTTGAACGGTTTGAAGAAAATGATACTGAAATTTTTGATTGCAGAAATCGTTTCTCCATTGTCCATACAACATATATACGAAATTTCATCAAAATTCAATAAGTAGAACAGATTCTAGAGGGGTCTGAATAGGGTCACTTTAATTATAACCACCCTGTATATTTGCACCCTAGTCGAAGACTTCTTTGGCACTATTTCACGCACTATTAGACCTCGATGAATACTAAAATTAATTTTTCGATACACGGTGGCCGTCCAAACAGCCAATTAACTAAGCCGAATGGGCCTTTAATTCAAGCGTTGATACACACTGCATCTGGGCTTTAACTAAAGCTTATGCAAGCCAGGTGCACAGGGCGAACAATTAAGAGCGGCACATTTTTCAGAATTCAGGAAGGAATCGGGCTGCAGAATTTCCGTGTCCTGAATTTCGTGTTGCGTAGTTTGCACAGGCCGACGAAAATTCCAGCACCGGCCATGCACCGTATTAAAATTATTGACATTAATATTTAAATAAAAGCATTTAAATGTATGAAAAGCAGGTAAATATGATTACGCACAGCAAGGTATTACTAAAATAAGCAGATTTAAAATGCATAAAAATGAGTCAGAGACAAATGCTAAGTAATCTCAAAGGAGTAATACTTTAATAAGTAAATCAATAAAGTATTCAGGAAAGATGCGGAATGACAGAATTTAAATCTAGACCATTTCTATTTTGTAAGGAAACTCTTTCTAACGAGAAATTTTAAAGTGGGTAAAAATTGTAAAATAACTTTAACCTCACTTCAGTAGGGTTTTTACAAATCATTCTTTGCGACTCTTAAACGTTTTAAGACTTTTAAAACTTGCAAAGCAAAAGGGATTTTATGATCGTAAACACAAACTATGAATAGTTAGCGTTTGTGATTCAATGCGCTATTAATATTGAATCAATTTTTTAAGTCAAATTAATTTTTCATTCCCTAGATGGCAGCACTGATAACAGGTCTTGCCATTAGCAAAGTATAATTACAATGTATCAAAAGAGGCATAATTTAACTTAATAAATAATTCAAATTTCTCCCAGTGTTTTGTATTCATAGCGTCCTCTTGGGTTAGCATTAGAGGGAATTCATAAAGAAGGATTTGTAATTTCTAACGTAGAAAATACAATTTGCTAACAGGAAGTTTGCAATGTGTTCACGTCTAAAAACGTATCTCGGAATTTGGAGGTCATTAAATATACATAACAAGTAGAGTAAATGAGGTCCGAATGGAATAATAACACACGATCTGGGCTATTACGATATTCTTTGTTTTAGCTACTAAGTGCATGTACGAAAATTGGAAATAGCTCTAGGTTTTAACTACAGCTTCAGAATTTCTTTGAAGAATTTACCCTTGGTGATCTAACGGAATTTTGATTTCAGTTTTATTCTATTGTAATAAATTAATTAAACTTGATATGTTCACAGATGAGGAGACTAACGATAAAGTTTTATACCGTGGTACCAAGGCTTTATTCGTACGAGTATTTACCTTTTACCTGAAACTATATATAACATTTCAATCGTACTTCCAGATTTAATTTTGCTGAAAAGAGAAAAAAAATATTAGGCAAGATTTTTTACTGCTCGTTCGCCACAAATTAATACCTATTCTGTAAACTTTCAGCAAGCAATTTTTAAAAGTCCAAATTTAAGTATTTTATCGAAACTAGCAAACATGAACAGCTAACCGGAACTCTTAAAGGGGTAAAATTAAATTCATCTGAGAAACACAGAAATACTGCTTTAATAAAATAAAAACCAGCCATTTCATTTTCTTGCTCAAAAAACATCTTGAATTTCATAGGTATGTTGTTATTAGACTTTGAAACAAATAAAGAGGGGAGTGGATAGTAATTAATTTTCCTCTAACAAAGAAGGTCTTCGGACCTTGAATTTTCATTTGTATGAAGAGTTATATTTTGTTTGACAGACTTTATATATTATTTTATGTTTTTTTTCCTTCCTTGATGAAGTAAAGGCAGAACTGTAATCGCGAAAACTGTTTAGTCGGATACTTATTTCCCCTCTTAAAAAAATCTGATGTATACACCACATTTTGTTGTACGGAATATTAAATTATACGCATTTTGAATTTCATTTAAACTTATTGCATTGAATTAAATATACTTCGCTGATAGTGCATAAACCACAATAGAATAAATGCACTCTTCAAAATTCACTATATTTGTTTACCATAGCGACATTTTGGCGCTAGGTTCACTTAACAGCGTTACATCTCATTCATTTTATAAGTCAGAATACACAAAAATTATATATATCATTTGAAGAATTATCTAATAGTTGCCACACGTTCTATTCAAATACTATAAATTTAAAGCAATGTATAAAAGAAATTAAATAAAAAAAAAAAAAAAGAAACAGTTTTTCACAGAGGATTCAGTATTTCTCACTCAATTAATTCAGTTCTCACTTGGCGACAAGGCAAACTCAAAATATCCATATTAAAAATTACGAAGTAAATCTTAAACACTTATTTACTCGAATAAATTCCAAAATGGATTAAACATGATTTAATTGGCAATAATAAAAGGAGGTGTTATCTTTGTTGCTGCGAAGCTTAGTTGCTCTAGATTGGCAACAAATCCACTATTCTGCTAAGCTTCAAATGTAAGCAAATATGGCTGCTTTCGTAAAAATAATAGGCTTAGCCGCACTTAAACAACTTTTAATAATTCCACAACTATTGCACGCAGATTTACTAAAGGCATAAAAACCTTAAAGATAAGAACAACATAATTCGATAATTTTAAAAGCAAAAAATGCACAATTATGTATACATATATATATATATATACTTTTGGGGCGGCCAATTGCAACCAAAATAAGAGATGCACATCTACTTGTTATAGCAGTTATTTTTTGAGCTATGCGAGATACATAAATACATACATACGTACGTACGCACAGATGCCACAAAAAATTTTCTTCAGAATTAATTTTAAATCAGTTTTATAATTTTTTTGGGGAAAAAGAGTCCTTTATTTTGTCCTTACGTACAGAAGTTACGTAAAAACATCGTTAAATTGCATTCGATAGCTGTAAAAATGGATATTTTTATTGAAATATGATACCCGAAATTTTTCGCGATTACAATACTTTCTTTTCATTTCGTACAAGGAAGTAAAAAACCCAAAAAATTATAAAGTTTGTAAAATTAAGTCCAGAGAATATATTTATATTTTCTAATAAATATTTGAAGAATTATATTTTGTAATAGTTTATGTATCCGTGAATAAGTCTATCAATTTAAAATACATTACCTAAAACTTCTTCCACGTATTACTGTAAATCTCCTGGTATATAATTAATAATAAACTTTCATACTATTTACATTTAAAAGTTAACGAATTAAATTAAAAACTGAACTGTAGGATATGATTTAATTACACATTTACGAAATGTAAATACTTTATGTACTGCAAGGTAGTGTTATTTTCATATCAGGTTTGTCGAAGATATGAGTTTCCTTCGTTAATATAATATTTTTTAAAATTTATATTAAAACTGAACGAAATTTCGAATATTTAGCATCATTTTAATAACTACATTGTTAGAAGTATGGAGTTCGTTGAAATGTTTTGTGTTTTATTATAAAAGTTTCACACTCTCGAAAGACATATCATACACTCAGATTTTAGATGAATAAATTATTTAAGTTAATTTTTCTACCATACTTACCTCTGAAGGAGGCAGAACATTATTTTTCTTCAATTTCGAAAGCATTGCAGTTTCACATTTTTAACAGTCATCCATTATTATCAGGACATTCATCATTAAAAAACACAAAAACTAAAACAGATTTTCCTGCAATGGTATCTTTAGAGAAATGAACTTTGGCTATAGGTGTTTGATTTAATCATGCAATACGTGAGAAATAAATAGCTTCATCAAAATACTGCTTTCTAAAATATGCCGTTGCGTGGACAAGAGCTTACCAGACCAAGGCTTGACGGACCTAGTTGCAGTTTTTATTTGTTGAACCAGATTCATATTAGATTCTTGAATATTACAACTTATCGTTATAGATATTAAAAAATAACGATAATTACGTATTCATTACTAAGGTATTTAACATCTCAATTTTCAGCTAAGTTTCGAATAGCTTATAAAAACGCTAATAAAATTTTAACGGACATTTTATTAGAAAGGACTCTGATGCATTGCTTAATATGTTCATTATTACTTAAACGAATTGTTATTCAGCATATAGAAAATGAGAAAACACGAAAGTTATGATGAATGAAGCTATGAAATGATGTGCGTAAAAATAGTCGAATAGGGATGAATTGCTAATATTGAAATTAACAGTTTATGACAAATTTTGATAATCACTGACAAATTTTCAAACAAGTGAAAGACTTCGACAAAACAAAAAATCATCATTGTTCCGTCGATAATCGAAATTTACTTTCAAAGAAGTTTTCCCAATAATGAGTCACACTCCTTTCAGATGGTAAAAACATATAACTAATAATTTTCGTTCTAAACGTCACTGATTCGTGTTGATTTCATACAGCATATTTGTTTCTTCTTGCCCCTCCCTTTTGGTAGATGATATCAAAAATACTTTATATTGGTATGTCATACTAGTTTTCTCCAGTGCTACAACAAACTAGGACGGAAAAATATTTTTTATTAATATCCTTTGACAAAATTGTCAAAATCGGTGCAATATAGTAAGAATGTTCATATTATTGATAGACGTTAAAACAAATAAAGAATAAATAATTAAAAAATATTTGTTTAAAAACACAATGGCAGCAAAAAGTCTATTATTAGTTTCCATACAGTTAATTATTTTGAAATTTGAAATAACGGATACAATTCTTCATTTTTGAGCAGAGGAGGCAAATCTGCCCTTTGTTGTGATTTTAGATTTATTTTTAGAAATCAAGATCAGAAAAAAAAAATGTAGTGGACAGATGGTAGAGAACATAGCATATTTTGGCCTTGACACTTGATCAAAGCATTTATCTCAAACAACCTCGTTGCATGATCCTTATTGATGTGTAAGGAGCGTGTTTCATCTAACGAGTCTCTCTTCACAACCCAAGTTTTCTGCGGTAAACAGGATTTGAAATCTTTCACTCAGTAAAGAAAACACGGTAGTATTATGCATTTTCTTACGGTACACTATGTTAATCTGCAATACATTCTTATGATAGCATTCGTATGTTATTTTGATAAGAACATTGTGTTCTTATTCTACATTAACTGAAATATAGCCTAAACAGTACTATAATAATCGCTTATAAGAAATTTGACGAAAATGAAATTTCTTATGACCAGTTGCTCCTAGTTAATAGTATACTTACGGAGCAATGAAACTAGGTTAAATATGATTGATCTTCTTATTAAATAGAGCTGGAGTAATCCTAACTTGTCTGGTTTTCTTAGGAAGGCAATTACATGAAAAAAGTTTGTTTCCATGAATAGATAAAATGCTGCTTATTTCAATATCTCTAAATGTAAGGAAAAAATTCATTGGAAAGTATTATTTACATCATATTTTACGTCTATTTTGAACGTAAAATGTTAAGGGACTAGCTTAGTCCCCGAATGGTGTTAGAATTAGGAAATTGAGCAAAATACATTTACTACTAAGGAAGGGGAACTCGCGGTTTCCTTTGAAGCATAACGCTCTTTATAGAAAAATAACTATAAAAAACACTAAGTTTTCCTCTGATAATAATATTAAAAATTTGATGATAACAATTTAAAAATAACAACATTCTTAAACTTTGCCAGTACAATAAAGTAATATTAAACAATCATTGAGTAATGTTCAAAATAATACCATATATGTTTGAGAACAAATTTTTGAAATTAGAAAGTTACTATGAGAATAGGCTTGCCAATACAATGTATTTATTTTTTAGGGATTACGTGCTTTTTCTCAAACTCAATGCACAGTGTTCCATTAAAGTGACCATTATTTTAATACTGCTAATAGGTATCTATGTAGTTTTATAAACTAAGAGGGGAATCTTAATATTTAATTAAATATAATTCATTCAACATTTGTACTGAGCCTTCGTTTATTACCCTATCGTATAATCTATGCAAAATACTACTCTGTTTCAAAGAAATACAGTTGTAATCTTTTACCCCACATACAGGACCTGCAGTTTTGTATAACAGAGGTAAGACTATGACACTATACGACCAGAAAATTCATCTGAATTCCTATACTAGTTTAAAACATGCAAAGATGTGCTCATTCTTGTATCTAAAATATGACAAACTGCATTACTTGCTTATCTATCGAATCTTAAACCAATACAGTGAGGTATCAAATCCACAGAAACGAAAGTATCTTGCAAATTGTTGTTATCGTATGAAATTGGTTCTAATACAAATGCATAAGGTTACCGTTGGATGTATAACACTCGACAATGCTGTGTTATGTGTCATAAATGTTGAAGGTACAGAACGAAATTTCACTATCAGATAAGAATTAATGTAACAAAAACATCTAAGTCAAAATAGTACCCAACAATACAACTGAAATTAAAATCACTTTATGATAAAATTTTACGAAAGTTCTGAAACACAGAAAAACTAGGATTAAGTAGATAAACAGTAATAATCTACTTACCCCGACATGACTAAGAAGTAAGCAGCCGTACAGAAGAATAATATGAGTGGCAAACCCGACAAAGAGACGACGCTAACAGTGTCTTTGATTTTCCTGAATTCTTTTTCAAGAACTGGATTTTTGAAAAATAAAGTCAAGATATTGGCGTGTTCTCTGATGTGCCTAAAATATAAAGAGAAAAAATAGCTTTAGTTTTTATTTAATCAAAATAGAAAGGAGTAAAATCTCCGTGGAATAAACGTACAAACTTCTGAAAGTAGAATCTCTCTACTTTCGGCCATTTGATAGAAAAATAAATAAATAAAACTCTTACATCTCAGGAAGATAGCAGTATACAAAACA
This sequence comes from Stegodyphus mimosarum, assembly GCA_000611955.2. Classification (NCBI taxonomy): domain Eukaryota; kingdom Metazoa; phylum Arthropoda; class Arachnida; order Araneae; family Eresidae; genus Stegodyphus; species Stegodyphus mimosarum. The sequence continues at coordinate 481,529 of KK115717.1, forward strand.
TTATGAGAATATGTCTTTTTATGCTCGTTATATGTATTTTTACGAGTCAGATTTTGGTCAGCAAAATATCACCGTGCATAGTACAGAAGGTCGCTCGCATTTCATGGACACAATTTTCTGTTTAAATTTGCTCTTTAGCAATTTGAGATAAAGATTTCGCATTTTTAATATAATCGTCTGCGACTGTTTTGTTTTGATTGCAGTGAAGAACAAGAGATTTATTTCGGAAATGGCTCCTAAAATTGATAGATGGCTCGAAGGTTACGTTAATGCTCTTTCTAAGGAGAAACATTCGTATCAACAATTGTAAAACGATGTAAAAATCGACATTATTACATTTCGAAGAAAGGTATTTTTAGCCTAAAGGACGTTAGCCCAGAAGGGCTAATAATTTCAAAATGGCATTTTGCTTCGATTCTCTTTTCAAACAGTTGCCACCAAATATTATCGCCATGTATTATATTTAAAGAAAATAAATAATGAAGAATCTGCATGAATGCTTCTCGCATTGTGAAGAAACAACGGTACTTAGAGCCATTAAATTTTAAATAATATAGTTCTCCAACCGAACATGGACACTTGGAAGCCATTTTGAATGTCGAATTTGTTTTATTATCTACTTCAAATTTTATAAAACCTTAACTAATTTTTGATTGACAAACTCAACGATTTCAAAGCAAGCAATGTACGAAAAAAAAACACTTTTATCTATAGCGCACGAGACTGTGTATCGGAAATTCTACAGATATGCTGTTTTTAAATATATTGTGATATTACTCTTGAATTGAATTTTATGTATTTTAAGTGCGAAGAACACGATATTTAATAAATAAAGATAACACACAAAACGTTAAAAAAGCGCCTTTTTTGGGCGTAATATAAAATCTGAAAGTTTTCAGATTTTTTTTTAGCTTTTTGTTGTATCTACCGAAGGTAGTTTTGTAATTATTGTTAATATGTTAAATCTGAAAGGGAAAAAGCATCCAGCTGAAAATTAAAATAAGATTGTTCAAACGCGGGTAATTATCGAAAAAGTGATCATGAAAGAAAGATTCATTGCATGTGAACTGGGAATGTTCTCAGGAATTGGGAAATTAAATCATTTAGAAAACTTGAAGTTAAAAAGATGTTTAATCCTAAAGTTTATTAGTTTTTGCCTGTAACTCTTTGCCAAAGGGTTACAGGCAAAAACAGCGCAGACTAAATGCCACGGAGAAAACAAATCAAGGTGAAAACGTCGTTTTTCAAAACATCGTGGAGAAAAAGAAAACGAGAAGAAAACATCGCATCCTAAAACATCGTAGTCGAAAACAAAGTGATTCAACAACTTCGCAGTTTGAAAACATTGTTATCGAAAAAATCGTGGTAAAAAATGAAGCACCTGCAAATCATCGCATGACGATACCATAGCAGACATGAATTTTTCAGGCTTTAAAATTTGTAAATGCATATTCGCATAATAGGAATAAGGAAGGAATAAGGAATATTTTTATATTTTTGAATTAGCTAATAAATATTTGCTGAAAAATTAAGATGGAATAAAAACTGAAAATGAGTAGATAATTAACACAACTTATAGCAGATAACACAATTCTTAAATCTGATAATTAATTAAACAGTTTTAACATGCAGTTACTCATATTCCTTTTTGTAACCTTTTTAAGACTATATTTTTCGTGAAAAATTACCTATAAGACTTTATAAAAGAGATTAGTTAGCTATTTACCTTTATTAGTTAACTATATAAGTTTAACGTTCTGTTAACTGTAATATCTATCATTAATTTTCCGACTCATTATGAGTTTTTTAATGCTTAAATTACTTTCTTATTTTATAATTAAAAAATATGAAATATAAAAACAATTATGTTCTTCATTCCTTCTTGCGCTCACAAAGTCTTATCCAAATATGTGAATTTTTAAAACTTAAAAAGGCATGTCTGCGATGTTATCGTTATGCGATGATTTGTAGGTGCTTTATTTTTTACCATGATATTTTCGACGGCGAATTTTTTTAACCGTTTTATTTTCGATAACGATGTTTTGCACAAGATATTTTAAAACTGCGATGTTTTTTCCTTGCTTTTTCTTCTCCCATGATATTTTGTACGACGACGTTTTCGCCTTGTGTTGTTTTCTTCGCGACGTTTTCATCCACGATGTATTTGCAGCGATGTTTTCGGCGGACAGCTGACAAAGCATATTGCCGAAAGAAAAACAAAGTGTAGAAATTATATGAAAAACGCCAAGCTGCTGATAAATTGAAATCTGTGGTAACATTCGATGAGGTACGGATTTAATTTTTTTTTGCTCAACTGTCGAAAATGATCGTTCGAAATGCCTCCGTCAATGTACAGAAACTTTCCCAACGTTATTTGCGATAACTGTAGAACTTTTTTTACAACGGTAAATTGAATCTTTAAAAAGTCTGAAGTAAAGCTATAATTAATTCGCTTTTCAGCACAATGTTTTAGAAACAATTTTTGAAAAAATAAATAATTCCACGCTAATATGGATAGGATTTCAATAAAGTTGAGCTTCAAATGGACAAAGTCTTTACTTACACGTCTAAGTTAACTGCCGTTTATTTATCAAGAAAGAACCCAAAACAGAAATAAAATGTATCCCATTTAATGAAATACCTGAAAATCTCCTGACTCTTTTTCTGTAGACTTTGCGATTTCGTTTGTTAAAACGAGCTTTAAGAAAAAGGCATCAAAAAACAATAAACGGACGCTGGAAAACGACCCAAGAGGAGTGGGATAAAATTTATATAACGATGCTGAGAAAAAAATTTACTTTCATAGAATATTCAAGTTCGCAGCCAAGAATCAAAGCTATCAGATAAAAGCAAATCGCAAATCGCGCAAGGAATACTGCGTTTAGGATAAAAAATTAATTATCAAAATCATTTCCATAAAGTGCGAACGACCTTCTTTCTCTCTCTCTCTCTATATATATATAGTTGAAATATATGATTTTTAAAAGAATGCATCTGGTCGGTGAACTTACAAATACAACGTTGCGACAAAACACAACGTTTATTTAATACAACTTTTCATCAAACAAAACGTATTTAGCTTATTTGCTATTCTAAAACTATATCCAGGTAATTACTTCAAAAACAACAACAAAGAAATTCTTAGCCACAATTTAAACGTTTCTGTACCTCTTATGATTCAGCTATCTTAATGGTAATTAAAATAAAGAACAAACTACGCAGAATCCGTTTGTCTTTAAACAACTGGTGAACACACGCAACTACAGATATGAATGTAATATCTAGCTATATTAAAATGGCCATTGCTAAAAGAACAGACCGACTATAGCTTCTCTACCGGTGAAATTCAGAACTTAGTGATACTGTCTCAAAAACTGTGAGAAGTAAGAAAGTCCATTAAAACGTTATAAAGCATCATCAGTTTAGAATGAAAAGGTATATTGTATGTGCGGATGCGACAAATAGTGGTCTACATAGCTTCTGCGATCACTAGACCACACTCCGATGGATTTCTTCTACTAAGGTAAAAGGGTACATCATCTACCAGTCTTCTGGATCTACGATGTCATATCACTGATGCATGCAGTAATACCTTCCATATCGATAGATGTGAAAATAAATACATTTTTTCGAATAAGATATATGCACAGGACCAATGGTAACCTCTTCGACCACGCTCAACATTAACCATTAATTTGTAAACACTGTGAGACCATTGCATGTTTATTGGCAGATGTCATGAGCCTTATTGATATAGTAAGTATTATTTAGCCATTTAATTATATTTTTGTCCTCTTTCTACATCTTCACTTTTCAGAGATTTTGCAACAAAACGTCGCGCTGAGTTTTGTATATTGTTGAAAGACATATAATGCCTTACCGAGTATTTTCATATCAAGACTTTATGGTTTTTTTTTATTCATTGTTGATTTACATGATGCAGAATATCATCTAAAATGGCAATGCTTTACAACATTTTTGATTAATTTTGCCCTGTTACCTTCGTAGGTTTTAAGAAAGGATCGCTAAGTTTTGAATTTTGATAGTAGAGACGCTGCAGCTTGACTCATCTTGTACGGTACAATCTCCTTATTATATGGGGGTGACCATTACATTCACAGGTGGATATGTTCACCAGAGACATATGGATTTTATGGATTTCCCCGTTTACTTTGTATAACTTGATGTCTTAAAAAGAACTCTAGCTAAATCACCAATTCCAGTCTTTAAGAATATATCTTTTTTATCCAATATCATTAATTTCAACGAATGATTGATTAGATTATTTAAATACTTACGTTTCTACAGCATATCATTTTCAGGTGTCTTCGAAAATCTCACAACCTTCTACAAATTCATCAAGGTAGTAGGGTACAATTTCATATTCATTACTTTGACACTTATTCAATAAATACTCAGTTAGCAAATGAAATGCATATTCGCATAATGATTAAGTGCATAAAATTAATCATCATAATGATTGATGCTCTCTTTTCTGCAAAAATCCTGACGCAGTATTTCACACTTAAACATAATATTTTCAACATACGCTTCGAAATCATATATAAATTTAATCACTATAAACAATTCTCAATAAATACATTAATATTTTCAATAAAGAAAAAACAAATGCTTGAATTATTGACGTAAAATATCATTTTTTCATACTTATGAATCACAATTCGCAGCCCCCTTAAAACTACAGGATTTCAAACCCCAACATGTTTTATATCTGGGCTTACAGTATAAAATGCAAACTTGTTTTACGTCCCATGCCCAGTAAAGCCGTGACAAATGATACACCATCTTACTAGCACGACGATCACTGCCAGGTTCAATTTTTCCCAGAACACGACGTGCAGGTTTTCTGAGTTTTGAAAAATAAAGCCTTTTCATTTTAAAAATGGTTTCATGGAAAAAATAATATTCAGTGACATGTAAAAAAAAACTAACGGGTGGCATCTCTAAGTCCAAGACGCCCACGGATGTCAATCACCTGGGAAGAATGTGGTATATCTTGACGGATATTTCTAAAAATTTACAAACATTTATTCTGCCGCAGATATATGCAGCTGTGGATAATCTTGACAATAAAAATACCGGAAAGGAATAAATGCATTTCAAACTATTCGCAGAACTTTCATAATATATTTTTTCCTCGTTATTTTCTTTAACAGAAGCTCGCTCCTAAAAATTAAATGTGATCTTGCAAATATTTTCTAAGTTATGATGAAGCAATTATTTAGTTTTTGTTTCTTTGCGCCTACTTCTAAAACCCTAATATCCTTCAAAATTGCTCTTTAATCTTTCAAACTTTAGGCAAATTTAAAATTTTCTTCAGAGATGTTTGAGTTGTACACCTCCCTTCAAACATATCAAACAGATCAAGCACCACTTATATTTTATAATGAAAATTTATTTGGGTATATACTAAACAAATACTCAAAAAAAAAAAAACATCATTCGGCAAATGAACGGCTAGCAAGAAATATACGGTGCATTTAATCTGGATGCAGTGCTTATATGCATCGCTGTTACTCACCCTTTTGTATCTCTGCCAAGAAGTTCTTCATGTAGACGAGCCTTGTAGTCTTCCAAGAAATTTTTCTCTCCCTCTCCAGTCAACTTTGAAGTCTCATCCTGCAGAAAAAAAAATTAAAAAATTCGAAACTGGTTTAATCATGGGCTATTTTTCATAAGTTTTATTTGATTTCGTACAAATTTCGCCATATGAAATAAATTTCCCCATGATTTAAATTTTTTAGAATGCACTTTTTTCCCGGAACACAAGAATATAAGCCTTTGAAAACATGCTACTTACGTATTTAAGTATGTTAAACACTTTACTGAATAGCTTAGCTTTACATTGTTCCCACTTTGAATTTTGAGAAAGAAAGTACAGTTTATTTGTATATTATTTACAATTTACATTTTGCATTTTTGAATTTACATTTTGTATTATTTACAATTTGTATATTATTTATCACTTTCATTTTATCTTTAGGTTCAGGAGGATATTTTACATGATAACAGCTCTCAAACTGAAGCAGCAATAATTTCGAAACACGTCAAAATGAATGCCAAATTAGGTAACATGTAAGCCAAGAACGTGCTCCATATTTAAACAACATGACATTCAACCCTATGGTATACATTTTTATATACAATATGAAGCTAGTAATTTGGCTGTAAATTTAGCACTTTAAATAATAAAAGAAACAGCAACCACATTTTTATACATGATTCTAAACAACAAGTGTAATTGAAACAGTCAAAAATAAACCTTTTATAGTTTTTTAAATTAGGGAAAGTAAGAATAAGATATGCACTAAGTTCGATATTTATAGATTTCCATATTAATACACTAGACATTGGATGATTAGTCTAAATCATCCTAAGTTCAGTGATTGGAAGGACCCCGTATTCACCTCATCTCAACCATCGCTTTACTTTCTTTAAGAGACAAAGTATGCCAGAAAACCCAAAGCGCATTGATGACTCCAAGAAAATAATACCCTACCCAGTTCTGGAGATTATAACACATAAAGTAATCAAGACGTTTGAGAAATGTCTTCGCCATGCAATCGTAGCTAATGATAACCACCACGAAAATACTGTGCATTAGAGGGATGAATGGCTAGCGTAGTATTATTTAATAAATTAGCAATTTCAAATATATTTCACATTTTAGAAATAAAAAGTATTCATTTTTGTATGTTTTGATTGACAGCTTATATCAACAAAAACGAGAGAAGACATAAAATTAAAAAAAAATAATCATGTTTCGATACGAATAAAATAAAGAATTCTTCTGGATGAAAGTTTCAAAACGCATATCAGTCTCATAGAACTTTAGCAGTACTAAGGAAGATTTATTTAAAAGAAATCAAAAGCTTAAAGCAGGGATTTCACTAAGGACTTTAGAGAGGCTAGAATAACATCACATACAGGTTCAAAAAATTAATGGCACTGGATTAGAAATGAATGTAACAGAACTGCTAAAACTTAAGAATTTTCTTAGTTTAATGCCTTTGTACTTGTAAAGTATACTTGTTATCTGAAAATAAAATTTTTAAAAATTAAAACTACAGTACTTAGCAATTAGAGATTGCGAAATGTTCTCAACGAATTCGAAAAAAAAATCACATGTATTTTGAGTTCCAGAACTATCTAAGGTATGATATCTCTATTTTGGGACCCCCTGAGGTTCCATGACAGAGATTGATTTAAAAAATATTGTATCATGCTAAAAATTGTATCATACTAAGCTTATCTGCAGATGTAAACAATATTTTAGCTCTATGTTTCGGGAACAGTTTCTGAAAAAGAAAACAATTCCACACTTCCATCCTTCTGTGACATCTATGTAAGCGCAAGTGCACATTTTGAACACTTTTGGAAAGATTTTAAATAGATGTCAAGCATGCTTGAGCAGACTCTGTTATTAACAATGAAGAATCAGTATGTATGTATGTACGTATGAATGTTCCTCGTACTGTGGATTTTGGGGAAGGGGTTAACTTTAAAACGCTGTTATTATAGTTATCTTAAAAAGAGTAATAGAATTCTCTAACTTAGTATGCAGATGAAGAAAAGATAATGGATGCCATAGATTTTTTCTTCGTGATTTAATCACAAATGCGTAGGGAAAAAAATCTGCAACTTCTAAACAAACGTATCGTATTTTATCTATTATTTAAAAATTAATAAAAAAGTATTATTAACTTTTTTAACTTTATAAATGCTTACAGTAATAACATCTTCTCTTATAAATTAAAGCTATTTTTTTCACGCGCAGTAATTTTAAGGTCGTTTTTTCAAATTTAAAACACTTATTTCTTTGCTGTGAATTGCCGTCAGAGTCAACAGGACTACGTCATCATTCCTTACTTCCTGTTTCAGGGGTAAAAGCTCTATGAACAAGCCCTTCTCTTTTAAGTCATGGGCTTTTAGTAACATGTAAACCCAATTAGCAAGTATAACTGAACAGTCTTATATATGAAAATCAATCACTACACGAGGGAAATGTTTCATAAAAGTATTTAATATTTAATCTTGTGGAATTAAATAACCATTTTGGATATTAACTCAACTTGCGCATTTTCTATCCATGGCCACATACTGCAGATGCGAGGAAATGAACCGAATTACGTGGGTTAATTTGATTGGTGGATTCATTTCCTCGCACGGACAACATGCCAATCATTGCAGCCTTAACAAATCTGCTCAATTACCCGACTTAATCTCATTCGGAGTCGCATTTCTCTCAGTCACTAATTGAATCGCAATCAGTTAAAGCGATTGGTTTTCAGCCCACAAATCCAGTTAGTGGCTTAGTTTTCATACAATTTGAGAATAGAGTACACGTGGGAAAGAAGTAGACACAATGAAGTGAAAAGACTTTAACCAGACACTGGAGTTCTTATAAGAAAATTTACTATTAATGATATAAAGCACATTTAATCTTAAGAGTCAGAAAAGTTATCATTGGATGAATAAACATTCCAATACATACGTTCTAAACATTGTTCAGGAAACAGAAGATGTAAGCAACGTTTACTCGATTAGAATTCTTACAATATCTATAATAAATACTTGCACTCAATCTATTTAGTTAATAACTTTCATATAAACCCCAACTGAATTTTTAAGGCAATAAAAGAATAATTCTGAGACTAATTAAAAGTAATATTATTATTATCTGTATACAACCTGATATATGTCATTGCGCATTCATGATTTAAAATCAGGAAATCAACAGTACTTCCATAAGAAAAAATCTGATGCGGACACCACATGACTTCCTTGTACGGCCCATTAAATTATACACAATTTTTGGCTGAATTTCATTTAAACTTATTTCGTCAAATTTCATTACAGATATAATTCTGATTCAATTAATTCAGTTCTCATTTCGCGGTAAGCTAAAAATGCATAAAAACTTAAACATCATCATTAAAAATTGCAAAATACAGAAAAACATAAAACACCAAATACAGTTAAAAAAGTCAAAAATACAATTTTTAGAAGTAAAATTAGAGTCTCTATGCAAACACAAGCAATTCGGCCAGTGGGCAAGAAGGCAGATTTTTCGGTGCACAAAATTGAAAGTTTACTTTTGGTCCCACTCGGCAAAAAGATACTGAAGGTGCAGAAACTGAATTTACTATTCTACTAGAGTTTCAAATGTAAACATACGGAGACTACATTAGGAACTTACATAACTTTTAAATTGCCGATAATTATATAACTGTTGCATGCAGATTAATTAAAGGCATAAAAACCGTAATTGGAACATAAGAACAACATAATTCAATCACTTTAAAGCAAAAAAATGCTCAGTTTACTAACATATAAGAATAAAAAAACTGAGCTCAACGAGCCGGTTAATAGAGTGAAAAAAGTGAGTGTATATATAATATATATATACGTACTTCTGGTTCGACTGATTGCAGCCCAAAACGGAGCGGCACAAACACATGTTATAGAAGTCCCATGTACAAAATTTCAAATTTCTGAGTTTACATATTTTTGAGTTATGTGATATACATACTCAAAAACACGTACAGACAGACGTACAGACACATACGTACAGACGTCACAAAAAAAATCTCTTCTGAATCTATTTCAAATCCATTTTGGAAAAAAAGAATTCTTTATTATGTCCGTAAGTACAGATATCATGCAAAAACATCGCTGAAATGGATTCAAGAATGATCAAAATGGATATTTTTGTTAAAATATGGTACCCGGAATTTTTCGAGATTACAATATTTTCGTTAATTCGTATACGGAAGTAAAAAATATATGCATTTCGATGGAGGAAGTTAGATGATCCTTCTTTCTTTAAAGAAGAAATATATTTTTTATTTTAGTTCTATTCTGCCCCATGGGAAGGAATTCTGAATAATGACAGAATATTTTTTTTTTCTTTGGAAAATACAGACTTTGTGCCTGTATCCTTTAAAATGCCGGTTTTCAATAAAACCAAATAATACCTATATTTAAATTTTATACTAACGTGCTTCTCTTCCACATACAGCCAAACCTTATTAAGAGGTCACTTTTGGGATCAGGAAAGTTTACATATTATTCCGAGTGATCTATTACCTGGAGTTACAATAGCAAGCCTTTTTGGTATAAATGAGCAAAATATTTAAATGACTAAAAACGTGAATATTAAACTCTCATTATCTTGCAATAATTATTATTAAGAATTAAAAGTAAATTTTAAAGCATTTATATAAAGGAAAAATATAATATAATGAATACCATATCACTGAAATGAAAAACATTCTAAAACTTATATTTGATTTTTGTAATAATTATTATCAACTCTACGTTCAGTTTAATGCAAACATTCACGATCTTGTGATGTTATTTTATTCAGCAGATATCAAAATACTTTGTAAGAAATTTCTTCATAGTTATCAAATTTCCTTCTCCGAGCAAAAAGAAACTACGAGTTTTTCAGAAAATCGTAAAATCTAATTAAATATTTCCCTCTCTTTGAGAGTCAAGCGACAGGATTTCAATACTAGCCGCAACAGAATCTAGAAAACACGTGTCTTGCACCCATAGGAAAATAGAACACTCTTTTTCTTTCTTTGTTGATAGATACTATTCGATTCTAAGACTATTCTATTTCTAAGACAGGTAGGAATATAATTGTAATCTGGAGAAAAATTTCGGATGAAGAACAAAGTTATTTTCCTAATTTTGAATTATAAATTTTGTTAGCAGAAAAAAATAATTTTGATCATACTGTAGATTTGAATATGACCCCTCAACCGGTTGATTTGAATGTGACCTGCAAGTTAGCATCTCAAATGTCATTGCAAAAACAGTTCGCATTACATGAAAATAAAATAGGAATCGGTCAGGACCAAAACAATCGGATATATGAAATTACCTGATAACGAAGTTCGACTGTATTACATTAACAACTTTAATTTTATTGCAAAAAATAAAAGAATTTTAAAGCTTGTTTAATTTCGAAAGAAGTACTTTAGTGGAAAACGAGATATTAAAACTACAAAGCAAAATTGGTTAAAAACGAGTAGCTTAAAGAGCTTACAGTAAAGGGAAATAAAATAAACACAAAGTAAAGCTTTTCTGAATATGCATGTGATAACAAAAAAGAATGCATAGATTGTGGAAAACATATTACTTCAAAATGTTGCTAAATGTAAACACATTGATACAAATTCCAAAACACTAAATATTAAACAAAGCCACTAGAAGGTTTTCATCTCAGTACATTTCGATATTTTATACATTAGGTGTATGACATAATTCGAAACTATATTGTCTTAATTCCGGAATTATGGATTTACAATTGCGATGGCTGCTGCGATCTCTTATATCAGATGCTGAAAATCCTACTTCTGAAGTATTTTGATCTGCTCCATAGCTTTTTAGCAGTAGCTGTTTCTAGAAATCTGGGCATTCATTTTTGATGATCCACTATTAAAAGACTTTATTGAAGTATATTGTTTTATCTCGGTTTAATGATTCACAAGTGAATTTAATTAAACGTGCTTAGTATACTGGTAATTTAAGCAGGACTTCATTTAATTATGAAGTAGCGTTATGATTCACGTGTTTGTTCTTTTATAATTAAGTTTCGATACACAAAAGTTCGATTAGTCTGTGTTACTTTATACGAATTCACCATGAGCAGAACCATTTAGACGAACAGATCTTTTAGAGGAAGGCCACCAAATTATTTATGTGATTAAAATTAATTTGATATACAAGGCTATTTTCAGTTTCAATGAAGTTTCTCATAATATACAAATTACTGTAACCAGCCTTTTGTTGTCATAATAACAGGTAAAGTATAATACAATGATGTTGAAATGGCAAACTCTTACTGCAACCTATTTCTTTAGAAATGACTGCTGTTTTTTATATCAACGACTTTTTAATTTAACTTGTAGTTACACGGCAAATAAATTTTACTGTGTACACGAAGTAAACAATTCCAAATTTTACAAAACAAATGTACAGGCAAACCCGTCAATATAAACAATATATGCCTGTATAAATTAATAAACAATATAATAAACAAAAAATACAAATAATAAACAACAAAACATAAAAATGGACAAAACAATAAACAATAAAACACAAAAATGGACAAAATAATAAACAATGTATGCCTGTATATACAATTTACTTTTCATTATTACAATATGTGGAAACCTTTTAAAAGACGAAGGGATATCTAACTGGACGAAGAACATGTCAATATAAAATTGAAAATTAGGTGAAAAAGCGTTATTAATTTAACGAAAAATTTGAATAACACCGATTTTGAGGGGATCAGATATGGGTCTTTCTACTTCAGGAACGAAAGTATTTTCTAAAATGTTTTTGCGTTATTTTTTCTACCATTTCTTTTCCAGCTCTGCTTTTGAACTGGAAGGCGCACGGCTCACTTAAGATGCGACTAATTAAAAGCAAGTAATTAAACAACTGCTTAGATAAGTCATTAAAATCTTAAAACTTTAAGCTCTCTCAAATTTCTATATTCTGCGCCTAGGTCCTAAGGAATTAAAATGTACAAAAATTGCATAGAATGTGTTAATATTTTCAAGTTTTCAAGAAGAATTTACGATACGTTCTTTCAATGTGTCAAATACATTTCTTAAATAAAAGTTTTCATATTTACACTTTACTGTTATTATTTTAATGTGAATATTCGATGTACGCAATATTTCGATATAAACGGTTTGACTGTAAATTATAAGTTTGAAACCCACCACCAGAAAGAAAACGTACAGCTGTAGACATGGATAGTGGAACATGAGCCACTCTTTCGCTAATCTGTTACGAAAATTGCAACTGTTAAGTAGCAAAACACAAAAAATACCATATTTAAATAATAAAAAAATGAACATACTGCAGAACAAATGTTTAAGATGCTAATCAGTAACAAAAATCAGTGTAACGTGCATAAATTTGCACTACTATAGTTTCGAAGGCTATTTAATCTTCGAAACAATAGCACGCAAATTTATGCACGTTACGCTAATATTCATAGCTAATGTACCTTTAATATAGGCTCATATCAATAAAATGACACATATCCGCGTTCAATTTGAAATGATCATTGTTTTAAAGTAGTGAGATTTAACTTTATTGTTTTTGTTAAGGACATTTTATAATTATTGCAGTTTATCAATTTACAACAATTGCAGTTTTCCTGATTGGCAGCGAAACGTTATTATTAGTTTGTTTAAAATGAGTAGCTTTCTCCCAGAAAACCATCACCAGAAGATTATTCAGAAAGCGAAAAGCAAAACTATACTAGCAGTTCCTTCACCATTTAAACCCCAGATTAGTTTACTGAAAGTTCTTAATTTTACCTGATTCTCTAAATCATCATCAAAGTTGTTTTGTATCTCTGATTCCTGAAAATTTAGAAACATAAACAATAAAGTTTTTTGTAAATTTAGATAGGAGTTACATTCAAAACTTATTTTCCTACAAAAGTATAAGTTCTCTCCAAATTTGATGCCTTTTGTTAGGTTTTGCTCTAAAAACATAAGAAAAAACTTAGTTACATCCATATAATATCATAATCTAAGATACTTACCACGAAACACTCGTAACAATAGTTCATTTTTTTTTGTTTTTTAAAAAGGCAAATTGTTAGAAATATTCAAAATTATAAAGGCAGTAAAGAATTTTGAAATATTTTTCAGTATTAATATAAATTTATAGACATTTTTCACACGACAAATCCTTTTGTATTTTGTTTAGATCGTTAAACTCTTTAGCCAATTACGTAAAAACATTGAAGACAGTTCCTTCACTGTTTTCGTATATAATTTATATTATATACTAGGAATTACAATACTAAATTTGCATATGTGTAAATGACACAGGATCATGCACGTGAAGTAAACTATAACGACAATACTTCTGCGTATCTAAAGTTCCAAGTTCCTCTTTAAACCGCGATTAGCACGCAGTAGTTACGTGCTGTGTTCCGGCTGTCTTGATATAGATGCTACTAACAGCGCTGCAGGTGGGGAAATGCTTGAGCTGGGCGGTGCAGGAAGCTGAGATGTAGAAAGGGGTGTGACCAAAGTCACGTGAGCTCTGAGATGACATCTGATTGGTGTTGAAGTATTCGTCAAAAGTAACATATATAGAATACAAGAAAAATATAAAATAAAGTGCAGAATAAATAGTTGAAAAACAATATGCTAGGTTAAATAAAGATTATATACATATGTACATAGTATCAAGAAAGCTTGATTGCATGAAAATACATCTGTATAGCTGTGTGCACAGGTCACGTGGGACGCCACCATCCCAAGTGCTGGCTCTGATGAATGGTGTTTCGTTTGGAACTTAGAGTTCCAATAGTCGCTAAATGAAATAGATAGCAATTACGTAGGAAAATTCTGATTGCTATTCAGGACAAAAGCAGCAAAAGGACGGAGATGTCTGTCTTCGTCTAAGATTTCGTAATGAAATAAAGTAAATAAATTAAGATGTTCACAGTCTTTAGCTTTCCTGAAGAACTTGTCATTTGTTTTTTGTAAGAAAGTATCTAGTGGCTCGATTTTTAAGTCCCTGTGGAGTACTTCGTTCCGCACAAAGTAATGAGCACTGGTTATCAGTCTTAGAAAACGATTTTGCACAACCTGAAGCTTGTTTAAGTCAGTTTTAGTCACAGTAGTCCAGGCTGGTGAGGCATACGTCATGATAGGACGTATAGTTGAGAGATAGATTAATCTCTTTTTGGCGAGATCAAGTTTTGAAAAGCGTCCTAACATAGGATACAAGCATTTCATTACATAAATGGCTTTATTTCTCACATTATTAATGTGGTTAGTCCATGTCATTTTACTATTCAGGGTAACTCCTAAGTACTTAGCATATTTCACAACAGGTATGGGTTCATTAAACATTAGGAGTTGCCTCTTGAGGTTCTTTTTATTTTTCTTTTTCCTAATGATGAGAAGTTGAGACTTGGATGCATTAATTTGTACTTTCCACTTTTTGCACCAGTCTTCTATGAAAGGGATGTGGTCTTGGAGTTTTTTAACTGCATGATTCACATTTGCAGATTTCACCGCCAAAGCAGTGTCGTCTGCGTAACAAGCTAAAATTGAGTTATTGTTGTAGAGTACAGAAGGGAAGTCTGCAGCATAGAAAAGATAGAAAATTGGACCTAAAACACTCCCTTGAGGAATTCCACTGTGAATTGGACGTTCTGAAGAGAAGGCACCGTGAACAGAAACTACGAATTTTCTGCTGGTGATAAAAGAGAAAATAATTAGCAGGAGCTCACGTTCAAAATTGAAATCGATAAGTTTCGCTATGAGACCCTCATGCCAGACGCGGTCGAAAGCTTTCGCCACATCCAGCATGAGGACAGCAACATTTTGATTAAGGTGACGAGCTGAGCCTATAAATTCAGTCAATCTTACTAGTTGTTTGGAGGTTGAAAGGTGAGTTCTGAACCCAAATTGTTCAGGGGGCAGTAAGGTGAGATAAGACTTCATTTTTTCCAGTAGGATTCTTTCAAAGACTTTGCTTAGGCTCGGGAGGAGACTTATTGGACGAAATCCGTCTGGTTGAAGTTGATTTTTCCCCGGTTTGGGTATCATGATGATCTTTGCAACTTTCCAGGGGTTGGGGTAGTAAGAGTTTGAAATGCATGCATTGAAAATACTAGTAACTTTGGTGATAAAGTTACACGGGAGATGTTTTAAGGTAATGTTAGTGATACAGTCGATTCCCGGTGCTTTCTTTGGATGTAATCTTCTTATAATATCAGAAACTTCAGCAGGAGTAGTTAATTTACAAATATTTTTGGCTGTTGGTGCGTTGAGCCAGTCTCGAACTTTAATTAGTGTATCCTTTTCAAAATCAGGATTCACTGGCCAGTCATTGGGCATAAATTGAGTTTGGAGATGGGATGCAAACATATCAGCTTTTTCCTGATTAGATGTGGCTACAGAGTTATTATAATGAAGAGGATAGTTTGTGGAGAAGGTTTTCTTCAAATTTTTAATTAAAGTCCAGAAGGAACCATCTTTTACGCTTAGATTGAGCATTTTTTCTGTCCATAATTCTTCTTTATAAAGTTTGATGGCCTTGCTAATTCTTTTGTTAATCCTGTTGTATTCTTGTTTGGTAGACGGATCCCAAGTCACGTGAAATGACTTCCTAAGCCTGTTACGCTGTCTCATCATGTCTCTGATGTTTTTAGGTAAGCGATGTAAATTGTCGCTAATGGGAATTTTATCGCTGGCTTCCTCACAGGCTGTTTTAATATGCAAGGTGAGCGAATTAATGGCAGAGTCAATTCCGGTCACTGTACTTAAATCACTAAAATGCACAATTCTATTTTGCAACAAATTTTCAAATAAACACCAATCAGTTACAGTCCTAGTATTTACACAGTTCATTTTCGAAACACCTAGCGTTGCAATAACAGGAAGGTGATCAGATGTCATCTCATGCTTTACCGTGAGAAGCATCGGCATAGTCATTGTAGATAGAAAAATATCCAAAATGTCCGATCTCTCGATTTGGTCAGGTCGGTATGTATATTCATTAGGTGCGTGGATAACCACTGGATGACTGAGGATGTAGTCATGCAGAATTTTACCGTTCGCATTGCTGCGACGACAATTCCAGGCAGAATGTTTCGCGTTTAAGTCCCCCGCCAGTATAGCTGGAGTATCACTAAGGAGAAGATTATTCAAAATCGTATCACTCAGTCTGCTGTTGGGGGGATTATAATATCCGCAAAAATGTATATTACCATAAGAAGGGAGGGTGACTGACACTGTGAGGGCTTCACTGCTGTTGTCTTTAAATTCTTTGATGAAACAAGACTGGTAGGATCGTTTAACATACATCGCAACTCCACCGCCGCGATGGGTTGTTCGATCGCATCTGTATAGCTGATAATTAGGAATAGCGAGACGCTGGCATGCCTGGGCATGTGTCTCAGTGATTATTCCTATATCGATGTCATGAAATTGAAGAAAATTACTGAGTTCATGCAGACGGTTGTGTAGGCCGTTGGCATTCCACACTGCGCAAGAAATTGGAGTAAGTGTTCGAAGAAATCTATCCATTAACAGGTTTCTTGTTAACACTGTCTTGAGGTTCGGAAGAATTTTGATTTACTAGTTGTTTACATAATAGAGGCAGTCCAGAGTCTTTGATAAGAGCCACAAACATTTTAAGTTCGTTGAGAACTTGTTTCGCTTCGTTGATCGATTCTGATGCAAGTCCGGAGTTTAAGGCTTGGGCGAACGATTTGTTGGTCACAAATCTGTCTGCGAAAGTTTGCGTATCTAAATTGAGTTAAATGAAATTAAATGGAATTGAACAACAATAAACCATCGCTTTATTAATTGCCAATAACAGCAGTAGTTTAACGGTGGGCTAATTAGGATGATGTTTCATTCGTCCTTTAGTACTTTATTAGAAAATTTCTACCAAAAGCAGCTGAATACACTTGAATTCGAATTCAGGACCAATGGAAACTCCCCAAACGATTTTATGACTGATGAAATGAGTATGTGAGCTTGTTCATAAAGTCGACGTGTTAGAGTTTCCTCTTTCAGGTTGTGCAAAATCGTTTTCTAAGACTGATAACCAGTGCTCATTACTTTGTGCGGAACGAAGTACTCCACAGGAACTTAAAAATCGAGCCACTAGATACTTTCTTACGCAAAACAAATGACAAGTTCTTCAGGAAAGCTAAAGACTGTGAACATCTTAATTTATTTAATCTATTTCATTACGAAATCTTAGACGAAGACAGACATCTCCGTCCTTTTGCTGCTTTTGTCCTGAATAGCAATCAGAATTTTCCTACGTAATTGCTATCTATTTCATTTAGCGACTATTGGAACTCTAAGTTCCAAACGAAACACCATTCATCAGAGCCAGCACTTGGGATGGTGGCGTCCCACGTGACCTGTGCACACAGCTATACAGATGTATTTTCATGCAATCAAGCTTTCTTGATACTATGTACATATGTATATAATCTTTATTTAACCTAGCATATTGTTTTTCAACTATTTATTCTGCACTTTATTTTATATTTTTCTTGTATTCTATATATGTTACTTTTTGACGAATACTTCAACACCAATCAGATGTCATCTCAGAGCTCACGTGACTTTGGTCACACCCCTTTCTACATCTCAGCTTCCTGCACCGCCCAGCTCAAACATTTCCCCACCTGCAGCGATTTTAGTAGCATCTATATCAAGATAGCCGGAACACAGCACGTAATTATTGCGTGCTAATCGCGGCTTAAAGAGGAACTTGGAACTTGGTATCCTTTTCAAATGAAGCTTAGACGAACAAACATGAAATCATCGTACCATAATCAATAGCATCAGTTTCAAAACACGTAACTGAACATAACATTTTCGTAGCTGAAATGACGTCCAATAGTTTAAAACGAATTTAATGCGTCAGAAAAAGGAATTTTTTTGCATGCAACGATTGTTTTTGCTCTAACATGAACGCGGCTACTGTAGTGGCCTTTACTGATATAAAAAATAAGAATAAATAAATGAATAAATGATGAGAATAAACTCAATTGCTACATGCCGATTAGTGTCAATAAAGCAAATAATTTAACAATATTTATCTTCTTTACTCTCATGACTTCGCATGTTTTTGAGAAGATTAATCTGGATGAGAAATTCAGCTAAGCTGTTTTTTACCCCATTTCGTTAAAAAATGAAATATAACTTTTTTTCAGTTGGAGCAATTGGAGGGAGAACAACCCACATAAAAGCTAATTCGATTGTAGTGTTTAGCAGTACCCAACAGAAAATATTTATTTGCTTTTTGTAAATAAACATATCAGATTACAATGAAATTAATTTTTCAGGCAATTAAGAAAAGGAACACTTTAATGCAGAAATTATATAAGACTCGAAAAACGTTTTTTTAATTTTCCAAAAGCTCCTTAAATGCAGACACTTCAAGATGCTTCACGTTAAGATTCAGTACTTTCCTCATTAATTTGTAATTTAATGATAACATTGGTCTATACTGATGCAAGATGTTTTTGCAGTTTTATCCCAATTTTTATAATTACTATCATTTACTTTTCAGTACTTTGTATAATTTTTTTGCAAGATTTTTCACATGTTTTAAACAATTGGTAATTTCTGATGAACGCCAGGCATCGTCATGTTAAAGACTGATCGTTAGGAGTATTTTAAAACTGTGTTTGAAATGAAAAGGCAAATGAAAAAGCTACATTTCATGACAGTCGAATTGTCACTTTAGTAGCGGTATCATGTACCATGGATGCAAAGGTTCTTTTCAATAACAAAAAAATTACAATCTTGGAAAGTTATAGATGACAGGTTTAAGAACCTGAAAAATATATTTTGTAAAATGTTTCGTTATGAAGAAAAGAAGAGAATATTAAATGGGATTTTCTAACATATAATCAAGTAAAAAATTAAATAAAAAAGGATAAATGTTTATATATATTGACAAGGATAAATGTTTATATGATAAAGGATAAATGTTTTCCACTTTCTGCTACATCAATGCTCTGATGCATTTAGTCCGGTCAAAGAAATGCAATTTTCTCCATCAATGCACCATACTTATGAAAAAAAGGAAAAAGTTATGTTACTGTAAGGCATTATTTGCAGTCAGAGCTATGAATCATGGACCTACCCATTTAAACCTTTCTACTGCAATAGCACAGCTATAACAATAAATGCAAAAGGAAGGATTATGCTAAAAAAATATCACCTCAGTATGAAAATACATTATGAAGCTAGAATTAGTAATCTAATTAAATCAAGAAATGAATGACATATATCGCATTAAATAGAGAACATCAAAGTAATTTAAAAGGAATATTCTTTGATAAAATGTTACATAGATCCTAATTAGAAAAGCAAACGCGAAAGTAAAACGATAAATTCTGCAAAACGAATGCCGAAAGTTATATTTAGAAATCTCATTTAAAAACGTTTTTGAAATTGTTTGCGATTCTCATGATGAATAAGAGAAAACATTCCACGAATGACAAAAAATATAAAAATGATAGCAAAGATATTGAAATGCTTCCACGATAACATGTTACCACGCCTTTTAAGAAATGCTTATTCATCAGTAATTATAATTACAAAGAACATGCTATTGCTTTAGAAGAAGAAAAGACAAAATATACATTATCAAAATAATTCTCAGAGTTTTATACATTCAAGTAATCTGGTATAGGGGTTTAATTTGTTCTTGTGAACCATTTATTGATAAAAATAAATGCATAAAATAAAAGCAATTTAATTTTTAATAAAAAGAATAACTGTACAAAATAATTATCCTATGAAAAAATCAAATTACCAAAATAACTAAATTAATTTCAAGTGTTATAATACATTTGCTAGTTAAACTGCCTGCATGACTTTTATTATAGTAAAATGCAAATCAATTTCAAAGTCATGCATAAAAATTTATTTTCCAGATGCACAGAAATAGTTTTCGATGGCAAAGATAATGATGTATTTATAAATTAAATTACTTATTGCATAAATGCATATATTAAAATTCAGAAAAATGTTTATTTCATTTACAATGATAATTTTTTATATTCTGTTCTCGTTCTAGAGTATAATTTAATGCGCAATAATAAATCATAAGCAACTAGGTTTTCTTAATTCATATGACAACACGAGATCAGCGATTAAAATAGCCAACTGAAAACGATCGTTTGTAAGTTATTCAGTTTCATGTGTTTTGCTTAATTTAAAAAATTCATGAAATGCCTAAATCGAAATATTAGCTAAATCTAAATCAAATAGGAGTAATTCCTATGAAAATGAAAGTTTTACACAGAAAAATATGACAACATTAAAGCATCAGATTCTACATATATTTGACTGAAATGTGAAACAAAATGTCACATTCTCGAAGCATAAAAAGTTTCCTAAAATTGTCTCAACACGAGAACAATTTGTCTGCTGACAAAAAATCATTTGAATATCCATTAAAAAGTTATTTAATTCATTTAAAATATCACAATACATATTTTTCATCGATTTTCTTACGGACAGAGACCTAAAATTAGATAAATTTCTTATCAGCATGTCACGTACAATTTTTATAGCATGGTTGTAAAACATTATTTCCATCACAACAAAGAAAAAGTGTTTGTACAAAACCGTGTTTAACGTGCCCACGTACTCAACACTACATAAGTTTTATTGCTCAAATCGAAGTTATTGAGTAATAAAATTCTAACTTCAACACATAAGTTCAGAACGTTTTACGAACTTATGTAGAGATATCACATAAGGACGTGTAATAGCCTTTTGAAATATCGTTTTGAACGACGATATATTTTCAGCAGTTACAAACATTTGGCAATCTATAAAACGAACATTAATATTACTAGCTGAGAGAAATCCAATTTAATGCTAGTTACGTAATACCAAGTCTCAGAAAAAAAAGTCATATCATATCTTTGTATTAATAAAATGTACAAAGGAACGTAGGCAATAAATATTTCTTTAAATTAGATTTAATAAACATGAGCATTCATATGGGCTTTCTACTAATTTTAGGGTTGTATAAATATAGATCTCAATGTAGTTAATTATTTCTAGCATTCTAATGGAACAGAATGATTGTTTCTGATCAACTTGAAACGTTTAGGGAAACATTTGGCGTGGATTGAATCAAGAATTCAATCGATTTCGAGGGCAAACAGGTGTAGCTCGCTCTTCATCAGGAGCACAAAAAAATCTGGAATGGAAAAGCAACGGACATAAGATTAATTCAAATAATGTCACAAATCTTATGGCCGAAAAGGAGAAATTAACAAGTCTTCGATAGCTAATCATAGTTGGAAATATAATCATACTTTTGACTCTGAGGCTATAAAAATTATTCAAAAAGCTTCTTTCACAGGTGAATTGGATATTCTTGAAGTTTTTTACATTTGCAAAGATTTATCTTGCTTAATTAATGACTTTAAGCCCAATTCAGTACTCCCTTGCACTTTTCCAATAAACTTATTTTTTAATTTTTATTACTTTTTTTGCCAACAGATGGAACTACGTTCTCGTTCGCTTTACTGCTGTAGGATATAAATATGATGTTGCTACTGTTTCTTTCCAGTCTCCAATTTAAAACTCTTTATTGATGAATTATTAATGTTCTAAAAACATTTTGTTTTTAGTATATTTAGATAGTTATAATTTTTCTCACTATTTTGATAAGTCATTTACGTATCCGCTACTGAATTTAAGTACACGCAGCTCTCTAAACTTAATTTCCTGAGTGACAAAGTGTCACGTGAAGAGATAGCCAATCAGCAGGCTACATTCCAAATTCAGTGTCGAATTTAAGAACTTCAAAGTGATGAAATATTTAATGGTACAAAATACATTGATTAAAGTGTTTCTATATTGGGTTTTTTTCCCTCATCATTTTGATAGGTCACTTATGTATCTTCTGCTACGCTTACGAGCATGCAACTATTTGTACTTTAATTATACGCCACAGGTGTTCCATAGCAAAGGCGTAAGCCCAAGTGACTACTCCAACGCACCGGATTGGATACCGCCTGGGATGTTACATCTTGATTTAGAAATGCTTTTATTTTTCGTACGCTGTTTATTATGTAATATTTGTATTATTTTAATGAAACTGAACAAACCATCTGCATTATTTTGATATATTTAAGGATTATTGCTGTAATATTCTACATAACATTCCCTTTGTCTTTGCTGCTAATTTGCAGTTCTGGTAAGATTTCTTGATTGCAAAGAAGTACCGGACTGGACACTTAGCCTATTATGCCAGTTACTCAAAATTCTCACCCGCCAGTGGGACAAAAGAGGTAATGCGCCTCACATTCTTACAAAGAATATGAACTCCCAATTCAAATTTTTTGCGTTCTTACCCCTTCTGATCTCACCTCCATGGTAGTTGTGGAGAACCTGCAATAGCGAGTGGTCTGGTAAGATCACTCGCTATTGGTGATCTCGTAAGAGCAGGATAAATTCCT
>KK115717.1:514587-536326 GCA_000611955.2 Stegodyphus mimosarum
TGTTTACTATATATATATATATATATACATATAATGTTATACTTTAAATGCGTAGTCGTGATGGCTGAGTGGAAAGTTAGGAAGAAGACGTTGACAAAACTAAGTTCGGCGAATCCCCATCTTTATTTTTAGGCACATCAAAATAATTTCTTTACAGGCAATATACTTTTCTGTACAACCTTTTTGATCATAAGTAATTACAATAATTTTATATACACAGGTTAAAAAGCAAAACGTCATCTTAGACGTCAGTAAAGCATAGCAGCGTATAGATGTTTGCAGGAGCGTCTTGCCAGGAAGAAAGCGTAAGAGAAAGCGTTGCAGCAATTCAGAGGAAGAAGGAAAGGGAGTCAAAAAGTTTCAGTTCGAGTTAAAAACGTTTTGGTTTACAATTTAGTAATTGGTCAAGAGATATCTGCATTAAGCGTTACGTAGGATAGCATGATTAATTTAAATGACGCAGTTTAGTCTTAGAGCGCTATTGTTCAGATAGAGAGAGGAAGTACTCAAATCAATAAAAATTAAAAGAGGTTATAGGCAATTAAAATTAGAAGTTTGCTTTCATATTTTTTATCTTACATATATATATATAATTTTATAAAGATTTATATACAAAGATTACATATAAATATACATATTTTATATTTAGATAGCTAATGTTAGCAGAATTACAATTAAAAGTGCTGTATTTCCCCGTGCAATGCAGCGTAAGATAAATTTTAAGAGAAAGCTATGCCAGAAAAGTAAAAAATATAGGAGTACGTGCATTTAACATTGAGTAACTGGTTATCTCGGTAATTTGTATAGAAATTGAATAAATGTAATTGACCACAATGTTAATTGTAGCAGTAATTCAATCCTTTTATTGCTTTCCCGTAATTTAGAGAGGCAGAAATAGCTAGAAATATCTCGTGACCGGCTGAAAACTGTAAAAAGCAGGAGAGCGTCTGACTTCAGTTACTTAGTTACTGTTGTTGCGAGTAGTATAGTTTCGCGTGAACTGAGATATCGGATTTAGCTTTTTCTTTAGATGCGCTTTACATTAAGTTGTATTTTAATGTTTTAATAGTTTAAACTACTGATTATACTGCATGATATTGTGAACACTTCTATGAATATCTCTGATGAAAATTCCAGTGTTTTGATATATTTCGTTTGATAAGAATAAATTTTATTAACCAATTATCGGATGTGTGCATCAATCTATTACGAACCCGTACGCACGCAGTACTTTTCGGTGCCAGGGGCAGGATTAAATGCCAGTGACAAGAGCGAGGGCGGAACAATTAAGGCAGTTCGTGGCAGCCTATGCTACGTTTGAGGAAGAACTAAAAGCTGTTCAGGAAAAGATTGATGCTTGTCAAGATAAGATTGAAGCTGGTGAAGAAGAAATGAAAAGAGAATATACCTGCATAACAGACAACCAATTTGAGGCTATAGATGGTAAATTAGACTACAGAAGGCATAATGAAAATAAAGTTGGTCAAATTGAAGAAACGTTTCTTCTGTCAAAAAACAAATAGATGAGAGTTTCCGCCGTGGAACAACAAATTGATGACAGGGTTTCTACGGTCGCCAAAGTTGATGTTTTAAAGAAATTCGCAGCAATGGTAGGGAGCAATTCTCGTGGTTTTAAATTTTTACCCATGCCTGCTCACATCTCTCTAAAGTTATCCACGTATGACAGAAAGACCTCCCGGAAAATATATATGACACAATTTTCTACAGTGGCGGATGGGAATGGATAGGATTCCCAACTTAAGTCCTCTCATCTCACCGCTTCTCTGAGAGCAGACGCTACAGATATTCTCCAAACTCTTCCAGAAAACCAGACACTAGACTTCGAAGCTCTATTCGGCGCGTTGGAGCGGCGCTTTGGCGAGAAGTGTTTAAAAGATTACAGCAGGCTTCAATTAAAATCCCGTCAACAGAAGCCCACGGAAACACTTCAGTAACTTGCCATGGATGTTCAAAGGCTGTCTCATCTTTCCTTTTTTGAGTGCCCGACAGAAACAAGAGAAATCCTGTCCCTGAAGTATTTCATCGACGGCATGCGTGATGCCGAAATACAGAAAGCTCTACGAATGGCGGATATAAAGTATTTAAAAAGCGCTCTGGTGTACGCCATGAAATTCGAGGCAGCCCAGCAAACAACTCGTAGAGACCGCTACTCAATCAGAGCTGCTCAAGTCGAAACGCCAGTGGATCAAATGGCTGCTCGCTTAGATGATTTATCCAGATAAGTGAATGCTTTGAAACGGAATAGAACTGAGAATAAACTGATTCTAAAGTATTGAAAATATGGTACTGAAGGTCACACACGACGGAAGTGCAGAACACCCCACGACACGGAAAATAAAACATATGGTTTACTTGTCAGTGTCTTGAGACGGAATAGAAGTGACAAGAAACAAACCCTAAAATATGTTGAAGGCCATATACTGCGGTGTTGAAGGCCATATACGGAGGAATTGCGGAACACCTTAGGACAAAGAAAATAAGATCATTCAGCAGCAAGAACGCAAGAAGCAAACTAAAACCATCTCGGCAAGCGGAGTTTGAAAGATGATGAGGAGTCCCATTTTAAAGAGCTTCAGATTTCTGCAGAGAATGGAGGCAATAACGAAATCTTCATCATGGGACATATCAATGGAGTTCCTTGCAATATGACCATCGACACAGGACCCAATGTTACCATCATTCGGAAAGATTTAGCTCAACAATTTAAAGGTAAAATTATTTGGAGGCTATCTTGCGTTACCCTTCAGATTGTGTCTGGGGATAAAACTGCAATTGATAGGAGATTAAACGTAAACATAACATTTGGAAGTACCGCCTAACATCACACGGCATACGTGGCGGATATTACAGATTCTTGCCTATTCGGATTGGACTTTCTAAGGAAATATAACTTTTCCTTGGACTTTAAAAAGAACGAACTGCATTTAGTATCTGAGGACATAACTATCCATCATCAGAATGGATCCTCACCTGAAAACGCCGACGCCTTGTCTGCAAGACCCTGCTCAGAAATCTGCTGATATCATACTAGAGTCGAAGGGAAACACCAGTTGCTGAGTCCAGTAGCACGACAAATTACAACAATAACATCAACTTATCGAGACCCATGGAGTGACAAGAATCAAGAAAGAGCAGCTGGAAGATTACAACATTAAGATCATTGATTTAATGGAGTCATCAAGCATAAAACCTACCTGGCAGGATATTTCGAGCTAGAGTCTCAGGACAAAACAATACTGGGCTCTTTGGGACTCACACCATATTCTAAATGGCGTCTTGTACCAAAAATTCGAATCGAAAGATGGAAAGGCTTTCCGATGACAATTGATACTTCCAAGATGCCGAACATACTCAAAGAACTACACAGCAGCACTACAGGAGGCCACTTTGGAATGATGAAGACTTTGCAGAGAGTTCATTAGCGCTTTTACTGGAGTAATGCAAATGATGATATGCAAAAGAGATGCCGATCTTGAGATGTCTGTGCGGGTTGGAAAGGACCAAAACGACGTAGTCTAGGAAATCTGCAACGTTGCAATGTAGGATCTCGGGACCGTTTAATTAATATTTAAAATGTAAAAAGTATTTTTTTAATGTTCGATTTGATAGCTTTTTTCTGGACAATAAGTGTGCATCATGATTTTCCATGACAGAAGGGCTTTTCGTAAAATTTCCAGGGGTACTGATTCCAATTCCTCTTCCAGTACTTTCTACAGTCTATGAATCATGATGGGTTTGCTCTTAGTAAGAGCTCTTTTCAAGAGACCAGATCCACAATAGCCCACAGGTGAAACGTCAGGGCAGGAAAACGTACAAAAGGTATATCTGAAATACCTGTATCAGTCTTAATTTTTTCAAGGAAAGCAGCGGTACTTTTCGAAGTATGATTTTTAATCTGTCTTCATGAAGTTTCACTTTTTGAAAGACATTGGGATAAAGCAATGGAGTTTTTCTGTAAATATTGGACGTAAAACCTTTCCGTGACAGTACGTTGAGTTGGTATTAACAATGGGTTGGAATTAATACTCGGTTAATTTTTAATTCTCATTGTAAGAGAATTTTACAAAAATCATAAACCTCTTAATGAAACTTTCTTATTTATGGAACTAGATTTGTACAAGTTTTCCTTCTTTTCGTTTTCGATGATAAACAATTCATTTTTTGTTGCAGTCATTTATGTAAAGTCATGCTTCGTCAAGGGTCACAATGCATTTCCATTTAACTTTTGCTAAATACTTTTCATACAAGTTCTACAAATCTTTAATGAGTTAAATCAGAAGTCTCGGCAAAAGCTAGTGAACATTACGTTTTCGGACCTTTTTAAGCTGTAAATCTTGGTTTAGAATTTTGTTTATTGTTGTTACAGATGCATTTGTAGAGACGTTTTTCATATAGAAGGCGATATGCGCAGAGAATGTTTATTTATATTTTGATTAGTGGGAATGAAGTTATCGGCCTGTAATGGTAAGCATAATACTTGCTCATCTAAAATAAAAGTTTTATTGTTTGTGTAAATAAAGCTTCTTACATGGCTCACTTATTCAGGTATACTGAGGATTATTAGTATTAACACAGCAGCCACTTCGAAAAGATTTGAAAAGAATGCAACGTTTATTATCACCACGAACGGGAGGCGTGAATTAAGACGCAGTAAGCGTTCATTTTGAGAGTAAGTGAGAACTATCTTTTTATTATGGAGCTTGAATTAGTATTTCTTAAAAAGGAAAGAACAACAACAATACGTTCTTTAATAACTAAGCTGATTAAAAAAATCGAAAATGCTCTACAAGATCCTCTATCAGTTTCCGAATCGTTAGATAAGCTTCTTGAATAATTAATAGTTAAACGAGATTTACTCAATTAGTTGGATAGTGACATTGCAAAACTATTAAGTGAAGAAGAATCTGAATTAGAAACTGAAGCTTCACAGTATTATTAAGTTGTGCAGGTTTTCACAGCGATTGAAAGAGTTTCCAGGAAATTCAGATTCTGTTATGAGTTCGAATTTTAATAAGGTTAACGAATCAATCGCTATCCGTGTAGGAAATACAGTTAAGTTGCCGAAGCTTATAATAAACAAATGTTTTGGTGATGTAAGCATATGGCTTGATTTTTGCAGTCATTTTAAATGTTCCACTCACAAAAGTGAAAGTTTATCTGAAGTTTGTTAGGGGAAATTGCGTTGAATGCAATTGGTTTGTTCTAATGAGCAAAAATTATAATAAATGCATAAATTTCCATTGCAACAAATTATAGCAAATATGTTTGCTGTTTTAGAATTAGTTAAATTCTTAAAAATATAAATGGAATGTCGCGAAGCTTCCGGTTTGTTATACGATTCGAAGAAATCTAAAAGTATGACTGTTCCTGGCAATTATTTTAAGGATGAAATAAATAAAAAAGTGTTTAAGTTTATTAGTCACCGACAGCTGCATGTATTCCGTGATTCATTTCAGACAGAAGATCATTCGCCTACAGAAAAACAAAACAAACTAAAAGTCGAAAGCGTTGTTTTAAATGCTGCAAAAAATTCATATTTGAGTGTAAACAGCTTAAGGACGTAACCCGAGTTAATTCGTTACGCTTTTTGTATGCACTTTTCTTTATCCCGAGATAACGCGAATCAACTAAACTGTATCAATCTCGTCGAACTCACTTGTGTTCGGGGAAAAATATGAAATTATTGTGCATAAATGAGTATACTCGAAAATAATTCGCGGGATTTTCTAGCGTAGACAAAATTGTTTACAAATATATTTTGGATATAAACTATTTACGAATATTAAATAAAATATGATTCAACAACCAAATTGTTTTTTTATACACTTTAATTGACCTACCCAACTTAATCAGTTAACAACAGGTTACGGATTTTTTGAAATTTTGCTTAAATATTTTTTGCCAAATTTGGCCCTTATTGGAAAAATAGTTTTGGATTATAATTAGGCACATCGGTTACTTTTCAAATCGACAATAAAAAGAAACAGGAAAATGTTTAGCAAGTAATGAAAAAAGTAATTTGGTCCTTAAGCGGTTAGTTGTAGATCAAAACTAAATGAAAGTAGAAAATGTAATTCTAATAATCATCACGAGAACATTTGCTTCAAAAAATAAATTTACATACCGAAAAGTTAACCCAATGAAAGTGTTAATATAAAAGAAAATGATAGTAAATCCCAAATGGTAGTTTCGCTTGTATCACACTGCAAGCATGTAAAAGGCTCAAATTCAGTTCTATTACAAACATTCCCCGTGAGAATTATAACGCCTTGTGGCAAAAATAATTCTGGGTATAATTTGATAATGCTTCAGGTGAGTTCCTTTATCGTGAAAGGATGAGTTAAAACTTCCAATAATAAAGAAAGAGAATTTAACTGTTTATACATTTAGAAATCGCTATCCAGAAAAAAGATTATTAGGAGTAACGATAATCAAATTACAAAAGTATAACGAGGCTAAGAAGAAAATAGGACTTGGAAGCGTTAATCACAGAGAAAATTACAAATGCTTATGTTTTCGCTTCGGACAGATCAGTACAGGAAATGTTAAAATGCTGCCTTGGTAAATTCGATCTATAATTTTCTGACAACACAAAACCACTCGAAGTTTTGACAGGCACGGAATACTTTTAGGAAATAAATTCTGGCGAACGCGAAAAGATAAGCAATAATTTAACAGCTGTAAAGGCTTTGTTCGGAATTTGTGTTCAAGGTCAAACATCTAATGTTTGTCATAGTGAAAAAATGCTGGGTAATATTTGTCTAGCAATGGCTTGAACAGCCTTCGCGCATGGCTGCGAAAATAAAAAAGAATATTAATGATGAGTTCAGTAACTGTCAAATAAAGAAAGAACCGAAGAGGTTTCGACAAATTGAAATCCTAGGTGTTGAACCTGAGTGTGAACATAATTAATTTATTTACTCTGATGTTAAGAAACAACTTGAAATAGAAAGAAAATTTAGTGGTAAAGGTGTGAAGTTAGATTACCCTTTACAGGGCAACCAAAATTATACGATAATTTTAGTGTAGCAAAATGAAGATTACTCACGTTAGAACAGGTTTACGAGTAATTTATCTCTTAATGAAAAACATAACAGGATTGTGAAAGAACAGTTACAAGGTGCTAAAAAGGAAATAAATCCTGAAAGAGAAGTATTTTAAAACAAAACATATATGCCCATCATCCTGTTATGAAGAAATATAGAGAAACTACAAAATTAAGGAGTATTTTATGATGCTGTTCAAATAGCTAAACAGTTTGTCTTTGAATGATAATCTATTAAAGGGACCAAATCTGTGTTCAAACATTTTGGCACTGATTCGAAATTTCAGAAAAAAATAAAAGTACCTTTGTTCCTGATACTGAAATGGCGTTCTTACAAATTTCCCTAGTGGAAGCCGATCGGGATTATCAGATATTTTTGTGGTTTGATAGGTTGGCCTCTGAAGAACTGAAAATTTACCAAATCACGTGAGTCGCATTTGGAGCGACTTCTATCACTTCCTTTTAGCAGTGACAATAAGCACCACATAAATAAATATAATGACTCAAATACAGAAGTATATAGGATCTTGAATGATTGTTTATATGTCGATGATCTGTTGGCAGGGGCAAATTCTGTATCTGAAGCCCGAAAATGGTTTACAGACACAAAATTCATCTTATCAGAGGCAGCTATGAATTGCAGAAAATGCAGAACGAATTAAAAGGAGCTTTTGAAAATCTAGAATGATATAGGATTTGAAAATTATTCAATTTCGAAAAATTGTATAGTACCACTAAAGGTCTTGGGTATTGTTTAGAACTTTGACATTTCCATTGTCCCGCCGTTGTTAGAGGATAGACAGAACACAAAAGAAGCGTTTTGAAATTAGCATGCAAAGTTTAAGACCCTGTGAGATTAATTACACCTTTGTATTTAGAGTGAAGATTCTATTTTAAGAATTGTGGAAGAGAGGTGTTGTTTCAAAAATTCAAAGAGTCATAGAAATCAAAGGTTGAGTAATTTTAAAAACGTAAAGTTTAATATGTACATTATTTACAAGTAATCACTTACAGATTTGCACTGATTATAAAAGATCGAAATACTTATGCCAATCGAAAAATCAAATATTTTAATAGGAACTTCATTGTTCCTATTCGACTAGTGTGCGAAGCTACGCACGAAACTATCTATCTACCTATCCGTAGAGCTCCCGGTGGAGAGTCTGCCGAAATTCAAAAAAGGCATCTCACGTTTCACACGAAACGCTAGCGCCATCTATCAATTAATCAAAATAATTTCCACACACTCCCCACCTGAACTCTGTCAAGAGTTCACATTAATCTAACAACAATCAAATTTATATCAATAAGTATTTTGACATAATTATAAAACAATAAGTATATTAAATGAATAGAAAATATACTCAAACTATACTAATTATACTAAATTCTATAAAAATGAATGTTAATATGAAATATAATTTTGACACTACTTCAATAAATCTAAACTATTCGTAATCATATGAAACTAAAATAGCAAAAATAAACAATAGCACAAAAACATATTGAATCAACTCATATTACTAAATAATAAAAATTGTTTTTAAAGTTCTAAAGGATATAATAATTGAACTGGTCGTCTTATTATTGTTCCATCAGCAGTTTTTAGTTCACAAGAACGGACTTTGTCGTCACGACCACGAAAAACTTTTATTACTCTGCCACACTTCCACAAAAGTTTGCACTTATTGTTCCCTTCTATTAAGACGAGATCGTCAACTTTGAGATCATCATAAAAGTTAGGATTCTCTAATTGACGAGCTGACCGAAGATCCATTAAATATTGTGTTTTCCATTTAGTCCACAATTGCCTAACCAATAAATCTTGATAAATCTTTCTTTTGGTCAGAGAGAACTTGGTAGAGCCATCTTTAACAATGGAGTTAAAGGTGATAGGTAGAGTAGAATCTTTTTTTCCGAAAATCAAAAAATTGACTGGTTTCAGTGGCAATGGTTCCTTGTGGTCACTGTACACATAGGTCAATGGACGAGAATTCAAAACAGCTTCCACTTGTGCTAAAACCGTTGACAATTCTTCAGACGTTAGCAAGGCTTTACCGAGAATTTTCCTTAAGCATTCTTTCACTGATTTTACTAATCTCTCATAAAAGCCTCCCCACCAAGCCCCTCGTTCTATTATAAACTTCCATTCGATTTTCTCATTCGACAGAAAATCTTGGAATTTCTCATTTGACAACAGTTTAGAGAAATTTTCGAGTTCCTTTTTTCCCTTTTTAAACGTTTTTGCGTTATCTGAATAAATTACTCGACAATTGCCTCTCCTAGAGGTGAATCTTTTGAATGCCATCAAGAAAGAATCCGTAGAGAGATTCGGTACAAGTTCCAAATGTATGGCTCTAGTGGTAGCGCAAGTAAATAATGCTACATAGGCTTTTTGATTCCCTTCGACGTTTTTTACGTAAATCGGTCCAGCAAAATCTATGCCGCAAACGTAGAATGGCGGCGTTTCACTGATTCTATCTTCTGGAAGCTGAGAAGTGGTCTGGTCGGCAGATTTCAATGAATATTTTTTACATATAAGGCACTTGTTTATTATTTTCTTGACAAACTGACGTCCTTTTGGGATCCAAAAACGACTACGAATTTCAGCTAAGGTTGTTGCTACTCCTCCATGCATCATTTTAACATGTGTACTTTCTACTATTAAATTCGTTAGCCAGGAGTTTCTTGAAAGAATCGCAGGATGTTTTTCATCATGTGACAAACTAGAATGTTCTAATCTTCCACCTGTTCTCAGTATCCCATTCTGGTCTAAAAAGGGATCAAAAAGATATAAAGATGATTTTTTTTCGACTTTATTTGCCTTTTTCAGAGACTCGATTTCTTTGGGATAAAAGCGTTCTTGTTCAGATCTAATCCAATAATTTTCAGCATCTACTAATTCTTCGGTTGTTAATGAACCTGTCAAATGGTTCGTTTTCCTAATTTTACCAATGAATCGCTTCATCCAACTAGTTATTCTCAACAATTTTCTTAAATTACTATATTTTGAGATGTCTATTAGCCTTTCTTCAACTGCCGTGCACACAAATTCATAAATATCATTAATGTTCTTGCGGTATTCTAATTCTTCTTCAACGATAGGTTTTTCTTCGTTCTGTCGAGGCCACAATTCAGACGACATTCTAAGCCATTCTGGCCCTTGAAACCAGATAGGATTGTTTTTCAGCTCATGAAGTTTAGCTCCCCTCGAAGCCAAGTCAGCTGGGTTACTTTTTCCGGGGCAGTAATGCCAATTTTCTGGGGATGTTAAATTTTGTATTTCTTGAATACGATTTTTAACGAAAAGCTTAAATTTCTTTGCACAGTCCTTTATCCAGAAGAGTGTGACTTTCGAATCAGTCCAGAAAAAACAAGAAAGTTGTAACTTCAAAACTTTAACGATGCTAGTGCCTAACTTAGCCGATAAAAGAGCTCCCATAAGTTCCAACCTAGGTAAGGTGAGCGGTTTTAAAGGCGCTACTCTAGTCTTGGAAGCAACAAAAACCGTAAATATTTGTTCATTACTGGAAATTATACGCAGATACGCTACTGTACCATACGCTTTTTTGCTAGCGTCAGAAAAACAGTGCAGCTCAATCCTTTCCACATCACTATTACCAATTGCAGAAAAATAATATCGTGGAATACCGATTTCGTCCAAACTGGAAACTTCTTTGCACCATTTTTTCCATACAGAACATAAATTTTCTGGTAGTTCATCATCCCAATCTAAAGCAAGTACCCAGATTTGTTGCAATATGATTTTGATTCTAAGTACAAACGGAGATAATAGACCTACAGGATCAAAAATTCGTCCTATTGCCTGCAAGACAAAACGTTTAGTATTAACTTGTTTTGACAGAAATGTTATCAAGTTTTTGACATCAAAGTAAATTGAGTCATTTTGATTGTCCCAAGCGACTCCTAACACTTTCAATGGAGGGTTTCTAGCTTCCGAAATTTGAGGAGATTCTTCGCATTCAATACCTTCTTTAATCCACAGTTCGCGCAGTTCTTGAGAATTGGTATGCCATTTATGTAGAATCATACTGGCATCTCTAAAAATGCTGATGCATTCTAAACTGGTATTGAAAGCAAGTTCAACATTTTGGTGTCCTCCAATGATGTCATCTACATAAATATGATCATTTAGGAATTCGCAAGTGGCAGGGTAGGTTTTCTTATATTGTTTCAAATGGTGTTTAATGGTTGCAGCCAACAAAAACGGACTGCTATTTACGCCAAATAACACACGAGTGAATCGGTAAGTTATGAAATTTTGTGGATCTTCGAATGGGTTTTCTGTAAACAAAAAACGTGTTACATCTCTGTCTTTCTCATCTACTTCTATCTGCAGAAAAGCCTGCTTTATGTCACTTATAAAGGCTACAGGATGAAGTCTGAAGGCTAATAAAAGTTCGAAAATGTCAGGATACAAATTTGGACCAATATGTAAGCAGTCGTTCAACGAAATTTCACCAGGTTCATGTGAGGACGCGTCGAATACGATACGTAGTTTACTAGTAGTTCGATCACTGCGAATGATTTCTCTGTGAGGCAAATAAAATGTGATTTGGGTTTCACATTGTGATTTGAGTTCAGTGTCTGGAACTGGTTCAATGATGTTTTGTTGTAAATAATCTTGTAAAACTGTCTGGTATGAATAAAAAAGTTCGGGGTTATTCTGAAATCGCTTTATGAGTTTCTCAAATCGTTTCACCGCAACCGCTTTATTATTGTGTAACTCATATTTTCTATCAGACTTCCATGGCAGCCTAACCTTGTAACGAGAATTTTTGTATAAAATTTCCGATTCGAATTTTTCCATTATAGCATCTTCCAATGGATCAGATGATTCATTTTCAGGCTTTATACCTAAACTTTCAAGCTCCCAAAAGTTTTTTATCTGATCAGATATTATATCTTCCTCAACTACAATATTAAAGGCTGTAGAAGTGCACCTTGTACCTTTAGTGTAACCTAGCAGAGACCAACCGAATAGCGTTTCTGCAGCTACTAAATGTTTGTCTAAACGTTTAAGTTTCCCAGTCACTATATCATAATAATAATCAGCTCCTATCAAAAGAGTTATTTTTTCCTTACAATCCCAAGAGTCTGCGAGTTGTAAACGTTCTAA
The DNA here is from genome assembly GCA_000611955.2 of Stegodyphus mimosarum. NCBI lineage: Eukaryota > Metazoa > Arthropoda > Arachnida > Araneae > Eresidae > Stegodyphus > Stegodyphus mimosarum. Next base: position 526,794 of record KK115717.1, read on the forward strand.
CTGTTTGCCTATAATGTGTTTATTCACATTAGGAGGTGGTAAATCAGAACTTGAAATTTGTTCAGTCACGAGGGCTTCAATTTCGATTTTCGAATTCGGTATTTCCTTGTTCTCTAACTTTATCTTAACAACGTTAAATGTTTTTCTAATGGGTGTTTTATTTCCAAACGTAAATACTGAAAGAGTTTCTGATCGAATAATAGGAAGTTTCAATTTATCCGCGATTTCCTTTGCCACGAAAGAACGCATACTACCTGAATCCAGAAGAGCTCTTATTAAAACCGACTGCGTATTTGTTCGGAGTGTTACGCAACACGTTTGAAGCGAAATGGTTTTAATTTTATTCCCAGAGAATGTTGAAAGAACATGCGAATCTTGTACACTGTCATTTTTTTCTTTTAGTTCTTTCTCAGCCTGAAAGCATATAGAACGGTTATGCTTGCCCTTGCATCTGGAACAAACGACACCACTTTTGCATTCCTTCATTCTATGTTTCGATTTCAAGCATAAAAAACATCTTCCTTGCTTACGCAATAAATTTCTCTTCTCATCAACTGTCAATGACTCACATTTTTCAGTAACATGTTTAGATGTATTACAGAACAGACACCAATTAGTAGTTTTGTTTTCACTAACTGGCGCCAAGAGCTGGTAAGCAGAAGACGTTATACTCTCCTTCCCTCCCTTCTTCTCTTTATAAGCACAGGAAGTGTTTTCTGATTTATGGGTAGAGAGCAAAAGATGGTTTCTTTCCCGACATTCTAATTCCGATCGAATAAATTGCATTAACTTATCAACATTAAAAAAGGATGATGAATCCGTTTTACGATTAAACTCTAAAGTTATCTCAGAAGGCAGTGTTTTCATTATTGCCGGGATCAACATATAACTGTATTTATCTGGTGTGACTTCTAACGATTTCAAGCTGCGTATTTCGGTTTCTATAGTGTCACAAAGTTTGCGAAGTTTTAAAATGTCACTGGTTTTAGTTACTGGGGTAAGATTCAGGAGTTTTTGCATGTGTGAGTTTATAATGATATCTTTTCTGCCAAACCTGTTTTTAAGAATTTCAACAGCTTCGTCGTAATTTTGTTCCGAAATACAGAAACCTTCTATCGTGTGTGCAGCGTTGCCGCATAAGTACGATTTTAAGTAATTAAATTTTTCGATTTTTGTTAAAGATTCATTATCGTGGATTGCTACTTTGAAAGAGTTCCAAAAACTTGTCCACTGGGTATAATCTCCGTAGAATTTAGAGATAGTTAATTTTGGCAGCCGGGTAAATTTATTGCTTTCGTTTTGAGAATCTTTGGCGGTTTCGTTAAAAATGCTGTTTTCATTATCCGAATTTGTCACTTTAGTTAATTCTTTCAATTTTTTATTCGCTCTAAACTGCCATAATTGGATTTTCTCTTCGTATTCGATACAAGATGTTATTTCAGTTTCGAATTCGTCGGTTTCCACTTTCAAATCGCGCTGTATTTGAGCATCTAAATCAGTCAGAGATTTCGATTTCATAATTAATTGATCTAAATTTTCTTCTATTATACTTGTACTAATGTCTTCTTTATCTAATTCCGTTTCGAGTTTCTTTAGAATCTTGGACACGGTGGTCCTTAGAACTTTTCGTTTCGATTTCAGTTTAAGAACAGAATCTTCTGCCATGGCTCTACTTTACAAAATAGAAAATTTAGCCTTACCTTTTGCTGTCTTCGCACACTTGCTATGTGCTAAATCCAAATTCCCGGCCGATGCACCAGTTTTGTTTCAAAAATTCAAAGAGTCATAGAAATCAAAGGTTGAGTAATTTTAAAAACGTAAAGTTTAATATGTACATTATTTACAAGTAATCACTTACAGATTTGCACTGATTATAAAAGATCGAAATACTTATGCCAATCGAAAAATCAAATATTTTAATAGGAACTTCATTGTTCCTATTCGACTAGTGTGCGAAGCTACGCACGAAACTATCTATCTACCTATCCGTAGAGCTCCCGATGGAGAGTCTGCCGAAATTCAAAAAAGGCATCTCACGTTTCACACGAAACGCTAGCGCCATCTATCAATTAATCAAAATAATTTCCACAGGTGTACAGTACCTAGATGCTAATTTAAAACCTATGTCACCGAATTCCAATTACATATTTTTGCCTAGCACACGGAACCGTCCCATATATCCGCTACAAAATATCAGATCAAATTTTGAAGTTAGCTTTGTAACATCTAAATTAAAAGAAGCACCAGTAAAAAAAGTTTATTTTGCCACGTCTGAGAGTTAGTGGCAACATTAAATGATGCAAGAATACTCAACTTCTTTAAGCCCATTTTTCACACAAGGGATAATTACTTCTTGTGGATTGATTCCATAGTAGCTCTCTGCTGGATCAGGTTAGGTTAGGTTATTCAATTATGACAAAGCACACGAGGGCTATCTGCCTAAAGGGAGGGATACCTTCGTGGAGGACTTTCTAAGGGAAACTGGCTCGTATACACGTTACACATGGGGAAAACCACGAAAACGCCCATGTAGACAGCCCGTTTCGCGGGATTCGAACCTCGAACCGAACTACCAGTGTTCAGCGTCTTTACCGCTCGGCCGCTGGTGGGCCTCTGCTGGATCAGCAAAATCCAAACAGTGTAAGCCTGTAGAGACATTTTTTGATAGCAGGAGAGGTGAAAAATGAGAATGCCCTCTCCGGAACTCGAACCACGGACCTCTCGAATACGCGTCGAGCATGCTGACCACTACACCACGAAGGCATGCGAAGGTAGGAGAAATATCTTATAACTGAACTTATAATTAAAGATGCTCATGAGAAGGTACACGATGCGGAAATTTCCTGATACGCTATTCCAGTGATCGGCAAACGGTTTTATCTCTTTGATTTTATCTAAACTTTTAACTCTTTGGCTCCTTGAGTGTGGCTCTTCCACAAAATAGCAAATATGGGCTCGCTCACGTAAACGCAAAAAAGGCTTGAAAATACAATACAAAGGCCGTCAAATTTTACAAGAGCATGAAAACAACTGAAAAAATATCCGCAATGTTATTTCTCGGAAACTTATTTTGTACCGATTTCGCCGTCTTGATTGTACTGCGTATACATCAATTGTGCTGTCGTAGTAACTGTCATATGGCACATTTTAACTAACAAAATGCTTTGAATTAATATACCATTCAATGGCTGAAGTAAAACTCGTGGAGAGGCTGTAGCAAATACTGTAATTGGATGCATTGAAAAGTATCATAGCCCCCTCGTTAAAATTGTCTCAGTTGCAAGAGACGGAGCGAAAAGTATCACCGGCGTAAAAAACGAGTTTGTTGCTATTTTGAAAGAAAACATGAATTACGAGATAATTACTAACCATTGTACCAATCATTAAGAAGCGCTTTGTGCACGGAGATTTCGAGAAGAAATTTGCAAAGTTATGGAATTGGTGATTATCAACTCCATCATAGCTAAAGCTCTTAATCATTGCCAGTTTAAAGAATTTTTATTTGAAATGGAGAGTGAGAATGCAGATCTTCTGCTGCATTAACAAAACATGTTAGTTATCAAGAGGAAACGTTTTGAAACATTTTGCGTCTTTATTAACAGAAAGTAAAGCATTTCTGCTTGAAAAGGGTGTTTATTGTCCAAAACTAACGAATTATCAGTGGATCCAAAAACATTATTTCATTGTAGACGTTACGTTTCATTTAAATCAGCTTAATCAAAAACTACAGGGTAAAGGAAACACAATTTTTTCGATGTTAGAAGAAGCTATTTCATTTGAAAACAAATTATTCTTTTTTGCTTAAGATTTTGAAAGAGAAACTTTGATTCATTTTCCACGCCCTTTGAAACATTGCCAAGAAAATAATTCTGATATTGATATTTGTTATTTCAAAACAACAGTTTTAAATGTGACAGAAGATTTTCTCAGCAGGTTTCATGAATTCAGGAACAACAAAGCGACGTTTGTCTTTGTTAAAAAAACTCTTAATACTACTGTAACATGATTAAATGTTTTCCCTTTAATATTGACATTGGCAACTTTTACATCCAATTGTTGGATTTAAAAAACAAAGAATTATGGAGCTCGAAATTAGAACGTCTTAGCGCTGATGTAGAAGCATTGGAGAAAAACAAATGTGAGCTTAGTTCACAGTACAAGTTGAAAGACCTGGAGAAGGAAGATATGTCGATCTTTAACACATGGAACAGTATTACGGACTCATATAATCAGCTGAAAAAACTAGCGTTTGCTGCTCTTCCCTTCTTCGGGTCTACATATTCATGCGAACAATCATATTCAAGCATAAACCTTATAAGAGTAAATTGAGAGGTCGTCTTATTGATAAGAACTTAAAATCATGTTTAAAATTAAAAACAACAACATACAAACCTGAGTTACACAGACTTTCCAAGGAGATGCAAGGCCATTGTTCACATTAGTGTTTGTTAGTCATTATCATGATTTCAAGTTTTGGATATTTTTCAGTTTTATTTTATCAATAAATAGTATCGCTATTAACGACCGCCTGGTGGCGAAGTGGCTAGCGCGTCGCGCAGTTGCACCACAGTCCAGGGTTCGATCCAAGGGCTGGGCAAGGCTGATTTAGTCTTTCAGCCCTTCAGTGGGACGATAAAATGAGTAGCAAGTTCTCTTGGGGACTAAACACCGGGGCGGGGGTCCTGCGACAAGCTGACCAGTTGTTCAGGGCATATGCTGAAGCTCTGAACGATTCTGGGGTCCAAAAGGTCAAGAAAGAAGAAAAAGGGCACCGAAGGCCCTGGCCCACAAGGGCTGTTGTGTCACTGAGTTTAGTTTAGTATCGTTATTAAGTGTAGTATCAAGTTTTATTCAACATACGCATGTAGTTTAACTAAAACCTGAAAACTGAAATATTAATTTAATTTTAGCGAATGTTATAGAGTGAAAATAGAAGTAGTGTTGAGAATTGAGAAAGGTATGTTAAAATGGCTTGGATATATAGTGAGGATGAACGAAAGAAGATACATGAAACGAACAAGTGTGGATGTGTTGGAAGAGGCCTCAGCGAACGTACTTTCACGAGATTGAGGTCTTTCTTAATAAAAGCCAGTGTAATAATACTCTAATTAAGTGAATAACAATTTACCTACCTATATGATTTAAATTTAAAAAATGTGTCTCAAAAGAAGTTTTAATTATTGAACTGTTGATAATTGGCTCTGTTGACTAATGATATTGCCGATCACTGCGCTAGTCCAAACTCGAGAAAGATAAGAGGAAGATAGTACATGAAACATGTTCTAAAAGGGTGAATAATGTGTAAACGTTACAATGCTCGCCTAAAAAATGCAAGTTACAGCACCACTGCCAGCTGGTAGAATTACAGAATCACCACCAGCGCTTAATTTCTAAAATTGTAAGTACCGGAGCTCTATTGAAGATTGTCAGAAACGAAGGAAAAATAAATAAATAAAATAACTAAAATTTAACAGAAATCAATAATTAAACCAAAATTAAAGGAATTTTAAAAAGATAACTAGAAAATTAATAAAATATTAAATTACTCGTAAATAGTTAAATGAAAAATTAATCACTGGACTTAACTTTATCTAAGGCTCTGGCTGGAATACCAACTCCACTCAGAAAGAAAGTAACAAAGCAGCTCAGCTGATCTCCGTCTAAATTTAAGCACTGATTATACATATAATGTACTATTTCAAGAGATGACAAATACTAAAACCATTCCTTTTTTAGCTCTAATGGAAAAAGATAAAGCGATTAAAGCGTCGCAAAGGAGAATTCTAGAAAGCGTATGAGAATATGAAAGAAATTTTAAAGGAAAAATGTAGCTTTGAAAATAAAGGGGGAAGAATCCAAGACTTTCTGATCGTGATGCTTTACCGATATAATTCTAACCGTAAAACTGAAATTTTCCCTGAATACGATCTGATAACAACGTAAAAAAACAGAAAGGCTTCTCATATACAAGTGACAGTAGTGATTTCCCGCGTTTGATTCCATCGTTCAAAAAGTCTACAGTAGCTCTGGAGTCCTTAGCGTGATACGTGCATTACCAGGGTGGTCACTTTTAGTACTTTCAGAAGCGAAAAATTAATCAGCTCTCATAAATCCTTTGCACTTCCTGGAGAATAAGCCTTTGACATGTGGGTGGGGGTTTTACTTTCCTTAAAAGTCTCAACCTGTGAAGGCAAGCCTCCACATAAGATGCTAACTGCAACCGACACTGATCACGAGGCGAAATTGAAGGACGGAACCGGTTTCTCGCTCTTCTGCTGCTGGCGCTCGTCGAGGTAGGACGCCCTTCTGGGCAGTCCTGACCGGCGGAGATGTTGTTCATTCCTGGTTGCACAACTTAGCCAATTTTTCATCTTTTGAAGTTTCATCTATGTACATCCATATTTAACGAATTCCTGAGGTAAAATGCCTCATATTGCCTTGCATCGAGAACCATCCTCTGAAAAATTTGTTACGGAAAGAAATTTCGTGTTGAATTTCATCGGACTCTCGTTCGTTCCAAGAATTCATATTGCCACGTGTTTCTTCTTCACGTCTGAACTCCGGACTGGTAAATGCATCTGGTTTAATTTCATCGTATTTCGAAGTTACTTTATTTAGAGTAACTCTATTGAACATGCTGTCAATGCAAGGACAGTACACGCGTAGATGATTTAAGATTCTTCTGGACTTCGTCTAGCACTCACGAGTAGCTTCATGCATGCCTTGTATTAGTTATTCCATCTGGCATAGTGTATTTTTTTAATCTATTTCTTTTACAGTCTGGCTAACTAATAAATTGTAATTTGTTTCAACAAGATCATGTAGCCTTCTTTGGAGTAAGTTATATTCCTTTTTTTGTACTTCCTAGATCACACATTTTACCCTTATAGTCTTCTCTAGTATTATAGGTTATTGCGGTAACACAACGTTTAATATTTATTATTTTCACAGTTCTTCGCAATATATTTCAGGTTATCACGGTCTGTTAGGTACACCTCATTACTACATTTGCTGCCGTGAACTCAGGCACACACATTATAACTACATTTGGTGCCGTGACCAGGATAAATCAGGTCTAATAAGGTTGAGAACCTAAATAATTGGAATAAATTAAATAATCATTAATCGTAATTTTCTGTTCATGTTCTGGACTTGAGATAAGGTGTGTGATCTAATTATACTGCTACACATGTGAATTGAAATATTTTGAATATATATTTTCAGACATATGTAATATATTTAACTCATAAGTAAATTTCAATAATATAACATTGGAGTGTAGTGATATTGCTAAGTATATAGTAGTATTTAAATACTAATTTTAAAAAATGTCTGATCTGTCCATTTTGATGTCATGTATGTGGTAAAATGTGTTGAAGAATATGATAATTAAGAATTAAATTTGTTATTCGCATTGATAATTACAAAATTATGCATATTTGATAGATGACTTATGCACATTACAATTTAGCATTAAGTATTGATAAAAAAAATTTATGTATATTTTAATGTGTTAAAATTGAATGTTCTAGAGGTAATATAAAAAAGAGATAGCAACTTAAGTAATTATCAGTAGTTAAGTTCATCTATGCCAAAATCAAGAGTAAAATCAGCTGCCATAATGACTACTTCCTTAGCTTCTGCTTTGCCTACATTTAGTGGTAATGTCTCTGAAAATGTTAACTTCTTTTTAGATCAGATAAATAGTGTGGCACAGCTTGAAAAATGGCCAGATGAGAAAAAGTTAATTATTCTAAAAATTAACTGTAGAGATAAAGCTCTAGATTTCTTGGTCAATGACCCACGGGCAGCTAAAGAAAATAATTTTGATAATTTAGAAAAACTACTAAAAGAAAAATTTGCTCAAGTTGAACCTTTTCAGGTTATTCAACAAAAATTTTCAAATATTTCTCAAAAGTGTAATCAATCGGTCAGAGAATTAGCTGAAGAAATCACGACTGCAGCCACAAAATACATTAATGAAGATTCAGTTGAAAATCCTAGCCTACACAGGTTAAAAGAAAATATGAAACTCACAAAATTTCTTGAAGCTCTTAGAGCTGATATCAGAATAGAAGTTAAAAAGTTAGGTCCTTCTTCATTTGATAAGGCTGTAGAACTAGCTAGTAATGTCGAAAATGCTTTAAATGATCAAAAGATTTATCTTAACAGCATTAATGTTGAGCAAAATTTAGAAATTAATACTTTGCTTAAAGAAAAGTTTGAACAAAATAAAATAATTCAAGAGTTAAAAGACAAAATAAATGAATTATCTCAAAATATTCAGGTAAATTCTTCACATGCAAAATTTAATCAGAGTGCTTCTACATCTCAGAATATGAATAGATTTGATAATGTATCTTGTCATATATGTAGTAAAAAACACTTAACAACAGAATGTTGGTATTTTCCTAAGCATAATAGACAGAATTATTCTAGCAGAACTTTCAGAGGTCATAGAAGTTTTCGTGATAATCGACGCAGGACTTATCATCCTTACAGAGGCAATAATCAGTATAAAGGAGGGTTTAACAATCATTTAAACTAGTTAAGGATTCTTGCCAGAAATATGATATTAAATTTAGACCCCTTCCAAGAATCCATAAAGACTGGGGGCATAAAAAATATTTCAACAGACAAACTACTTATAAAAAAATGCTTAATAAAAACAGCAATCAATTAGTAGAAAATAAGAGTAATAAAGATAAAATTACTACCAAATTGTTAATGTCTTGTAACTCTGAAAATTCTAATTATCTGCCAATAATTAAAGTTAAAATTGGTTCTCACACTTATGAAGCTCTTCTTGATACAGGTGCTAATTTGTCTTTAGTTCAGCCAGATGTTATTGAAGAGATTAAACAGTTCTCTAAAGTTGAATTTGTTTCTCGTATGGTCAGAATAAAGACTATTGAAGATTCTTCTATTCCTTACATGTCTGCAGTTAACTTGAAATTCAAAATTCAAAATAAATGGTTTACTAATTTATTTTATGTTACTCAGAACAATTGGAATTCCACATATCAGATGATTCTAGGGTATGACTTTATTCAATGTAACAGAATTTTGTTAGATACTGTAAATAAGAAACTCATAATTGACAACACTCATCTAAACTTTGAAGAAAATTCTCCTAATAAAACAGTAATGAATTCATTTATAAATGCTAAAAAGAAAAATCACAATTTAAATGTAGTAAGAATGGTTTCTAACATAACTGTCTTGCCAGGTCAATCTCAAATAATTTCCTTGGCCATACCTGAAGCTTTAAAACAATTTAAAGAAATTTTACTTTGTCCGAAAACATCTAAAATTAGATTTCACATCAATGAATCTCTGCACACAGTTGGTCGGTATAACCATATTCAGACTATCATTGAAAATAATACCAATGATAAATTAATTTTAAGAAAGAATTCTGTCATAGGAACTGCTGTACCATTCCATTTTGAAGATATTGTCAATCCAAAAAATCATGAAACGTTACAAATCAATACACTAAATTTGCAAGAAGTAATTAAGCTCAGAAAAGA
>KK115717.1:542847-554768 GCA_000611955.2 Stegodyphus mimosarum
TCTTGTACATATGAATAATCACGAGGACAACACAGTTCGTTGAATTTGGTCAGTTTTTGAATTTTGTCACAGTTCGTTGAATACTTCTGTTTTGAATTATATTTATCAGACAGTAAAGTAAAATTCCTGAGGAACTTATGACTCCTTATCAAATAAGTTTCTGTGAAATTCTTTATCTTGCTACTCTCAAGAACAGAAAAACGTTCTCTTTTCAGTTGTTTGTTTATGGATGTAATTTCAGAATTATGCTGTACTTAAATAATTTTGTTTTCAAGCAGACAAGAAAATGAATTTAGAAACAATTTACAATAATTAAAGCAAGGAGATAGGAAAAAAAGCCTTTACTAGTTAAGAATAGAAACCAGAAAAAGAAATTAACATTTTGCATTAAGCAATAAAATGCGAATTTCTGCTAAAATAAAGCGCCTTTTAATCGGGTTTGTGAAATTCTTTTCATTGGACTAACTGCTACTCTCCCTTCCAAAAATAAAAGCAAATAAACAGATAAATAAAACTATTTCATTCAATTTCAGTTTTAAATATAAAACAAATAATTACCAAACTAGGAATTAAATGATTATTTAACATATTCTCTTACTCAAAATACCTCCTACTGTGTCAAAAGTTTTTTAAAATTACTAGAAAAAATTAACTTCAGTAAGGAAACAACTAGTCTTTTAATGATATAAATGAAAGTGCTCTCTCACCTGCTCTATATTTAATTTAAATACATAAATACAATGAAATTTCAAATTAATTATTTTTTGTATTAAAAAATGTGATTCTTATTCTTACATTTGATGGATTTTAGTAACCTGCCGGTTTCTCCTCATTTAAATATTCCCCATGAATGAATTTTGGATAATAAACCTTCACTCTTTTCTTAAAGAGGACCCGCACCCAGTCTCCAGACATATAGTAGTGAAATAATCTTAAATGCGCTTTTCTAAAAACAGATAAGACAGGAAAGCGTACTAGTGCCTGTTTTCCATACAGTCCATTTTCGTTCAACCTATAATATTGCTACTTGAGTACGGGTTCGTTATGAATTGAGCACACAGCCGATGATAGCTTAATGAAATTTATTTTTTCGAAACAAAAACCTTTTACAGTTCTTGAATTTTCACAGGAAAGTACTCATACAGCTCTTCTCAGTATGACAGAATATAATCAGTAATTACCACTTCAAACTATTTAGAACGTTGAACACAAGGCATGCAAAGCAAAAGCTCGCACTATGATCTGTCAATAATTTGAACTCAATATTTTGAACTAATACAGAAAACTGCTACTTTCTCTACGGTCTTATACAGTTTTCATCCGTCCAAGTATGCAAGTATTCAAGTCTTGTAATATGTAAATAAATGTAATATCTGTCACATGCCGTGTAACGGTAGGCAACTCTTCCAAATGTGATGTCAACTTCCAAACGTGAAGCGTTCCATCAAATGTCGATTTTAAGGCCGGACACAGTCTGTTGGGTAAGGCAGGGCGGCGTCAAAATGAGTTTACCTTCCAGTTGCTGACCAGATCGTTTCGAATGATGGTAACACTCGCTCCTGTGTCGATAACTGCATTTATATGTCCCATGATTGCCGCCACTGATTGCAGAAATATGAAGCACTTTAAAATGGGGCTTCGCAACATCTGGCAACCTCCGTCCCACGGCATGGCTACTAATTTGTTTCCCGCCTACTTGCTGGGAAGAGGTCAAAGCTTCCATGTCTTAAGGTATTCTGCAATTCCTTCTTACATAACCTCCTCCATCGCAGTTACAGCATTTTAGGATCGGCTTTAGAACCTTGATATTCTCAGGGCTTTCAGTATCTCTCTATCCAGAATGCCATCGATGAAATACTGCACGGGTAGGATTTCCCTTGTTTCTGCTAAGTAGTCCGAAAAGGCGAGATGAGAGAGCCTCTCAACATCCGTGGCGAGCTCCTGGAGTGATTCCGAGGGCTTCTCTCGGCGAGATTTTAACTGAAGCCTGTCTATCATCATTTAAACACTTCTCACCAAAGTGCAGCTCCAGGACACCGGATAGAGCTTCGAAGTGTAGACCTCTAGTTTTCGGGCAGAGTTCGAAGGATATCCTCTGCGTCTGCTATCACGGAAGCAACTAGTTGGCAGGCCTTAGCTTCGGAATCCCATAAATTTGCGCGTACACCAGTATAGAGAGCTATGTCTTGTACACTTTTGAGGATGTCTTTGCATCAGAGGTGGATAGCTTCAGAAAGGGTAGAGAAGATATATGCAGGAATTAAAAGTCGTCAGAACTGCTTCCCCCCTGTTACTATGAATTTCTTCAAGCTGTCAATTTCCTTGAAGTCTGTTGTCGATTCACCTCAATGTTAAATAGACTTAACCCTCTATTTTTCCGGCGACGCTTTACATTCTTTGGCCTTCATATTACATTATACAAGGGATACTACAATTTACATATAAATTCCACTAAAATTATTTACATGCATTCAAAATTCGTGAGATTACATATATTCGTAACATTATATATCTATTGAAGCGTGTTTCATTGCTTGCTGTGCGGTCCAGAGAAATTTCTCTGTGACTGTTCTAAATGCATTTAATTTGATGTGGCACAGTCATAAATACCCTTGCTGACTTAAAAGGTCAATCAGATTTGCAGTGATTTCCCTGACTTGAAACGTTACGTGACTGATTTGAAACATGACTAAATTTAAATAAACATCTCCCATGTTCAGAAATAATTACCAAAGTCAAGAAATAACATTTTGTGGAAAGGACAGACGTTGCGTCGACACAGACGAGCTTCCGAATTCCTAATCATTCATATCTTTGAGATTCCGAAAAACTCACATCAGGACAAACTAAGCAAAAAAACTGTCAGAATGAAAAAAGGAAGATAATATACCCTCAGTCACAAGATTCGCATATTTTCTACTACCTGAATGCAGAGCCAAACGTTTCTTACTTTGCCACAGTCAGATCTGTATAAACATCCTTTGGAATCGTTCTTTAACCAAATAAATACGCTTTTGAATCAGTTATCATTAATTACCGTTTAGTTTTGCAGATCAATGCATATAGAACAGATATAGTTAAAATGCATTATGATTAAATCTAATTCTTATGAGCGTTTACTAATCAAATGGTCATAACAGCCCTGTGCACTGGATAGTTACATTTGATATTACATAATACAAAAAGTTCTTAGCATCAAACTTCTTGTGAGAACAATTAATGATTAATAAACTGAAAACATTAAAAAAAAAGCAAAAAAGTGCGCATTTTAACATTTATTTGGGTTCTCTGAAGTATTTATAACATATGAACAAGCTACAGGAAATAAAAAAGTGAATAAAAAAGGGCAAATAATTCGATCTAAAAATTTAGAAAATACTTTCTGATTTATCATAATTAAATTTTCTTCCACTTCCGGTAAGTGCATATCGCAAACGCTAAATTTAAAATTATCCATACATTTTCTGATAGAAAATAGAGATCACAGCACAATCATATAATTTTCTTCGTAAAAATTTCATAATCAATATATATTGTAAAAGTAAGTGTACAATGAGCATGCCCCTAAAACTGAGAAACACGTTCCGGTACGATCAAGGGAGTTATATGGTGTGGTAGCCTTTATGCCCCATCCATGGAAAAGGTTCCCGTTATTACCTGAAACACATGCGTTTTAGGATATGAGTGCTCGAAGGTTTACACTCTAAAAATTTCTGAAACAGGCTAGAGCATTCCACATTTGAGAGCATTCCACAACATTCCAGAACATCCCGGCACGCTCTGGAATGTTGGGGAATAGTTTGGAACGTTCGGGAACATTCCAGAACATCGCAGATCATTGTGGAATATTCCAGAACACTCTCTAATGTTGTGGAATGTGCTGGAACATTGTGGACCATTGAAAGCCTTTTTTGTGTGGGTGGGGCTACCCATTGGTGGGGATATATAAAGCAAGAACCGTCGTGGGTTCGAACGTCAGTTTCTTATCAATGAAATGCAGTGAGTGAATAAAAACAAACAGTGAATTCTGAGTAATCAAAATGATACAGTGCCTGAATAAAAATCGAAAATAAAGTGTGAAAAGTGCGTAAAGTCTACTTAGTATATTTCTCAATAAAAAGTTGATTTGATTTATATTTTATAGAATGCCCAAACATAAAAGCGGAGGAGATCTTTCCAATTTTGAAGCAAAACGGCGAAAACAAAAAGAACAGTGAAAAAACGAAACAGTCGAAGAGCGCGAAGCAGGTTTACGATGCCAACGAAGGAAAATGAGCACCGTGAGAAGCCGAAGAACAACGAAATGAAGAATTAGGAATTGCAACACAATCTTATCACAAAAGACTGCAAACGCAAGCCTCGAAAATATGACCCTACGAGAAGTGCTGACAAGGACAAGTTAACAGCACAACCTAACAAATGTAGCATTCCGCTACATCCCGACGAAAGGGAATATAACAAACACAAACACACCCATCCGTAGTGGCTATTTCAAAAGGTAATTTTGACAACTGAAAATAATATTGTTGACGATATCAACTTTAATATTCAAAAGAAAATTGCCGGTGAAGAGAGAATGTACAAATCGATTGACTCGATGAAAGTGCTAACTTCCCCATAGAATTTTTAAACTCTTTGCAAGTACCAGGAAGGCCATTACATTGCTTTCGACCGAAAATTGGATCTCCGACAATACTACTCAGAAATCTCAACTCACCAAAACTATGCAGTGGAAAAAGGACGGTCGTCAATCAGCTATCGAATAACATTATCAAAGCCGAACTTACGATTGAAAAGACAAAGGACACACAGTATTTATCCCCAGAATATCATTGATATCTACTGAACCAAGGCTCCAAGGATTAATTATTACGGAGTGCCTAGGGTAAAGAACCCTCTACCTCAACATCATAGTTAATAAAAGGGAGCAGAAATAGGAAAAAATACATGAAAGACGTTACGGAAAAATAAAAAGGAAGTCAACATGACTTCAGAAAAATTACAGAGACAAAAAGAAGAACTTGTAAAAATATTGTAAGTTCGGAAAAATTAAGCAGTAGCGAGACTCGATCTCGGGAGCTTTCGGTCTCGAGTCTAACGCGCTAACCACTGAGCACGGGAGAATATAGAACGTTTTGGTATTTTAAGATTTTTAATAATTTTTTGGGGTATTTTATAATTTTATGACATGAATACTACACCAAAGATAAAGCAGATAGGAAAGGTTTTACGACTAATAGGCTCCTTGGTCACATGGATTATAATATAGTTATATGCTAGTAGTGTAATGACTACTTACCGGTGAATAGCAACCTCTCTTCGGAGTAGGCTCTGGCAATCATTCTTCCATGTGGTCATGGGCACGACAACAACAACAACCGGTGAATAGCAATTTGATAGATTAAATCTGTGGTAAATGATGTGATATTTAAAAGAAACAGATTGATAATCATGTGTGAGGCATATCTGGAGCAGTTAAGTGAACGGCGGCGTCGCTGGAACTGAAGGCTGGGGGGGTGGACCGTCGTCTTTTAGCAGGAGGGAAGATCCCGTATTCGCGTCCAATCATAGATATCTACTGAACTGCCATCCCAATTTAAAAGACTGCAATTTCTAATCAAATTGGCCTTTAGTTTTACAATTAACAAAGCGCAAGGCCAAACTTTGAAACACTGCGGCATCAACCTCAAAGAGTCCTGCTTTTCTTACAGTCAGCTATACAAATTTATACATAAATACCCTGGATAACAAAATGCAAAAATGTTGTTTATAAACATGTATTGTAAATATGTTTTCAGTAAAACAAATTTACCTCTTATATTTTCAAGTTTATCTTTTTATTTCAACTACCGCAGCAGATATTCAATACCTCGCTTTTATGTTTTAAATTCCTTATTGACTTCAATAAGCCAGTTCTGCAGCTGATTTCATAATTTGCTTTTTAATCATTCCAATGCCAATTTTCAGACAAATATTTTTATTAATAGATTTATTTACTCAGAAGGAGAGTTTTAGGTCGATATATAACTTTTTAACGAAACAAATACTCGACCACAGCTGTTATAAATGTTGCACTGCTATCTAATAGTCTAATTTTGTTGGCACAAAAGTTTTTACAATTCATAAAGAACAATAATATGATAAACGTTTACGTGTTTTATTAGAAGCAACCTGTAATCTGTTATCATAATCTAAAATAGATAATTTTAATTTAAAGTTTTATCAGCTTTGGTATGGCAAAACGTTTATACCTAATTATTAACTTATCTCTTTTAAAATTTCTGGAAAACTGTAATCACTGCTGAAACATTAGTTGCACTTCTCTTCACAGGAGACAGCTTATTGACATAAATATCTGCAAGCATACACTTACAATATACACTGGCGCCAGCAATATTGCTATCTCAATATCTTTTCAACACTAACATTCCTTTTCCGTACATTTAGTACATTAGTATATTTCATAAAAGTTCCGATTCACTAAAGGAAGATTCTACCCAATAATTGTTAGAAATCTTGTTTTATCTATCGATAACTACTTTTCTCATTTAGAAGACCACTATTCAACTTATACACAAATACGCATGCCTGACTCGAATTTTTAATTGCCATTTATTTTCAGTCAGCTAGAAGTCTTATAGAATATCACTTCAAATTTATCAGTAATCGATGTTTTGCAAGAAACAATGAAATTCATGAAGATTTTTGGAGTTGACGATATAAGCATATTCTTTACATCACGCAGAAAGGTTTTTTCCTCAAAAACGTTAATGACAAACATGCCTACAATATTCGTAATTATCGACTGACTATATTATAAATTAAAGGAATTTAAGCTTACATTAATTAGAAATGTTATTAAACATAACCAGATAATTGAATGCCAACATGCCTAACATATGTAAAAAATGTTTTTCATGAATTACAATAACAATGCAAATGTTCGTATTATGAAACTGATGTATTATTAAGAATAAAATAAAGATTGAAGTTTATTAGAAAGTATATTTATTGCTTTGGAATCGGTGAGCTTTTTAAGCAAAAGTAGTTTAAAAGATAACACTAAAGATCTTTAGGTCAGCCAAATTGCAGCGCTCAGAAAACTAGCTATGTAAAAGCCGCGATGGATAGAACAGTAGAGATATTGTAATGTTTAAAGACTCGAAAAACTTTGGAAAGATTTCTTAGTAGTGTTTCTAATGTCATTCATTACACGGTAGAATAGAAAATGAGAAAATAGCGTTTATTTGACTACATTTTATATTAAGTCGCAACTGCTTCGGGGCGGTTCTGATGAGTATTTTTTAACTTAACACTTTCTCTCTCTTCCTTTCTATACATATATATGTCATAATTTAATGCGTACGAGGAATCCGGGTATTTTAAAAGCTGGCAGTCGTGATGACAAGTGGCAAAGACGGGAAGGAGATACTGAAGGCAAACTAAATTCAGCCAATTATCATCTTTATTTCTAGTCACATTAGACTGATTCTCGTTGACAATATACACTTTAATCATAAACAATTACGATAATTTCTTTTATACACAGGTTAGCGGGGGCAACATCATTTTAAACGAACAAGCAGAGCATAGAAGATACGCTAGCAGTGGCGGAAGCTAGGGAAAGGAACGAAGAAGAATGACGTAATTGCTTCGCGAAGTAGTATTTATACTAGATAGGTGTACAAAGTATTGCTAAGCTATGATTGGTTAATTTTGGGTTTGTTACATAACATGGAGGAATCTCGAATTTGGAAGAACAGATGAATTCAGGGGAGAGCACCAAATCTAGAATAGTTAATTTTTAGGTCGTCAATTATTTTTTTTAAAGCAGTCATCTTATTTTATTATATCTTACACACACACACACACACACACACACACACACACACACACACACACACACACACACACACACACACACACACACACACACACACGCGTGTGTGCAGGCGACGACAAAGCAAACTTGATTTCATGATGTAGAAATATTGACTGCGTTGTTGAGATCCATAATAAAGAGGAACTTGGCAGCCAAGGCGAATTAAATATCATTTTTATTTCAATTAACATTTGTGGCCACAATTCACTTGGCGCTCTAGGCTCACTCGTGCCTATTTCCAGAATATTTACATTTTTTTAACGCTGTTGCGGCCGTAAGAAGAAAACAGGACGGCAAGCGCCTTAGCGACAACAGAGGTAAAAGCAAACTGCGTAGTCATCCAATATTGAAGCTTGTTCAGAGAAAGGTTTCGGTTCTCGAAATGTTGAGTTCCAAATTAGCTAAGTCATCATCGCTCTGTAAAAGTCATATGTTATAGGTTATTCTAGAAATGACGTAGTTCAGAAGAAGTTATCAAGCAATTGCTAGTTTTATGACAGAGATCGAAAATATCAAAATTAAAGTGAAGAATTAAGGGGCTATTGCTAATTTAAGTTATAATTTTGATTTTAATACTTTTTGTCTTATATTTATAGGTATATAAATGCGTCTCCGAAAGAATTCTTAATTCGATGTCGTCAATTTACTTAAGCTGTAATTAAGAACGAAACTATTTAAATCATCCAATATGGTAAGAAACAGTACACGCACTTACGAACATATATTACATCTAGATAAAGTTGGTATTCGTTTCAAATATTAATTTTGCAATCTGTCAGACTGAAGCAAAACATAAAAATTAAGCTAATCAGAATTACCTCATTAATCATTATTTTAATATTTTCCATCTCTTTTAAACTATTTATTTTGATGGTGGGTAACAAACAAAATTGTAGCAGAAGGTGTCGCTTCCATTTGTCGCTGAATAAACCTCTTCTGCAAGTAACAAAAGTGTAACATAGATACAAACTTCTTTTACTGGGACAAGACAGAGATATTTTGGGCTCTCCCGATAACACATATATCAAATCTGTGTTTAGGCGAAGACCTGAAATTTATTTTCCAAAGTCTTTCCCTTTTTTGGGAAAATGACTACGGACGAAAGTAGAAAGGTGTAATAGCCTTACCCAAACATGCGCGGAATATATTGATCTAATTGATCGACAACCCACAGGCCAAGGACAACACTCTTAGCAGCCGAAGATAGAAAGTCAGATGCATATTGATTTCGCACTAGCTTATCGATTCCAGATTTTCCATTAAAATGTGCAATAGTACCTACAAGGTAAAAACATCGGACGTTTTCACTCAAGTGCAGTTTAACAAAATGTTAAGATGAATATAGTCAAACTTTAGAAGAGAGTTTCAACATATTGAAAATTTTCTCGCAGATAACTTGTTGCCTATATCGATTAAACCCGTGTTTTTAAAAATTTCATGCGGATGACACAGCCTCTAAAGTGCAAAGCTTTAGTTTGAACAATATTTAAATTTTATTTTTTCCCTCAGGTTTTTTATAGTTTACCTTAACATGTTTCAAAAGGTGTAAATTAGTAGAAAAAAGATAAAAATTAAGTAAAAGACCAGTACATTTTAGTTGGCATTGCAGTTGCAGCTCTACTAGATATCTACCATAGATACCTTAGTTACAGCTCTGCTTAAGTCATAATTCCAGAAACTGCATAATTCTGCATATATCTTAGTTGTAGTTGTATTTTTCTTAAGCTACTCTGTGGAGACATTAGGTTATTTTGAAGCAGGAGATATGAAAAATGAGCAGTGCCCTCGCCGGGACTCGAACCTCGGACCTCTCGAATACGCGCCGAGTGTGCTGATCATTACACCACGCAGGCATGCTAAGAAGGCGGGAGAAATACCTTATATACTTCCCCTTTTAAAGGGCGACTGGAAATTACGGGACCCAATCGCCAAATTTTGGTGGTGGAGTATTACTATCCACCACATGTTTCAGTTCGGGCGCCACTGTAGAGACATTAGGATTTTTGATGCTGACAGACATGAAAAATGAACAATGCCCTCGCCGAGACTCAAACCTCGGACCTCTCGAATACGCACCGAGTGTGCTGATGAATGATGCAGAGCACCATGAAGGCATGCTAAGAAGCCGTGAGAAATATCTTGTAACTCTATAAGTTACAGATATCTTAGGTCTACCTTTTTTTAAGTTGTAGTTCTCTCAGCAATAGATACAAATGAATTAGTGTTTTAGTTCCATTTTGAACTCGAATTTTCGTTATATCATAAACAATCTACCTTCATGTTGGAAAAAAATTCACCGATAACCAACACAATATAATCGCTAGGAAACGTTCTAAAGTTTATAGAAAGACTTAATTAATATCGGAAACCTATCTAATTTGTATCCAATGCTTTTTATGATAATTTCTCCTTTCAAACATAAATACAAGATGAGAGATCTGATGAGTAATCTAAAGTCTAAGTCATTTGCTTGCAAATTATCTTACCACGTGTTTTAATTTTAATCTGATTACAAATTTTGTCTTAATCACCTTTATTTCAAATACTAACTATGATAACCAATAATTCAAATAACGGTAACTTTATATGTGTAAAGTTATTGTTATTTGAATTATTGGTTCTGATTTCTAAATCTAATTTCCTTTTTATTTAATAAAAACGTGATGTTAAAGAGATAAGAGATTAATTTTAGCGAAACCTAAAGTCAACATAGGTAAATAAATACAGTTAAACTAGAGGTTAAAATTATAGAATGTTTGGAAAATATGGGGTTTTGATATTTGAATAATAATGACTGAAACTGTGTATTGCTCAAAAGTTAATTTTATGGGAAATATACACTCATGTCCATAAATTAAGGGTCATTGAGTCACGCGGAAATCGAACCCTAAAATAAATATATCACCTGTAAAATCACTACACACATCCTCAAGAATCATATGCAAATTTCAGGAAGTAACCGGATGACACCGATGGTACGTCACAATGACGAGAGTCTAAGACAGTGATATATAAGGAATACAGGCAAAGAAGTAAAATTGTTCGCAGGTGCTTTATAAGCATTTCAGTGCAATAACCGAATAGTTATGACACAAAGGACGCATTGGGATGATTTTTTACGTGGTAGAATTATCGGCCGTCTGGAATGTGGGCGTACCCAACTGGAAGTATCAGACGAACTTGGAATTGGCCAGAGTGTCACTTTCAGGCTTAGTCTACTCACATTACCATCATCAATTCCAAGATGATGGTAATGTGAGTAGACGTTACAGCACAGGTCGCCCCAGATTTACAACACCGAATAAGGACCGGTATTTGGCAATTACTGCCAAAAGAAACAGGCTGAGCACAGCCTCAGACCTGTCTCGTCAGCTCTCTTCAGCCACTGGTACGACAATTTCAAGGCAGACCGTGTACAGACGCTTAGGGCAGATTGGTCTATATGCTTGTAGACCTGTCAAATGCGTTCCACTTACTGCAATTCGCTGCCGCCTGTGGTTAGCCTGGAGTAGAGAGTATGCATTGTGGACACTGCAACAGTGGTCTTGTGTGATGTTTTACGAAGAGTCCAGGTTTAGCTTGCAGTCTGATTCTCGCCGGACTTTCATATGGAGAGCTCCAGGTACCAGTTACCACCAAGAAAACATCATTGAACGACACCGTTACGGTAGTGCAGGAGTGCTCGTTTGGGGTGGAATTATTCTGGGTTCCAGAACTGACCTGTATGTTCAAATTGGAACCATGACAAGCTAAATCTATCGGGACGTCATTCTGGGACAACATGTACGTTTGTTTTGGGGCGCAATGGGCGGACAATTTGTGTTTATGGATGACAACGCCCGCCCTCACTGGGCAAACATCGTAAGCGAATGCCTTCAGCCGGAGGATATCACCCGTATGGACTGGCCAGCATTCTCACCGGACTTGAATCCAGTAGAGCACGTGTGGGACATGCTTGGCCGACGAGTTGCAGCCCGTCAACCTCCTCCTACATGTCTATCGGAACTTCGGAGAGCATTGCTTTTTGAGTGGTGTAATA
>KK115717.1:554845-590863 GCA_000611955.2 Stegodyphus mimosarum
AATATATTAACAATCATACAAACCATGTAATATTGGTTTTTTGTAAATAGGTTTTTTTTTATAATTTGCTCCAGGGAGAAAAAATCGCTAATTTTTTTAATAATATTATAGCCTCTTTTTTTGCTCTTTAGCTTTTATTTAATAAAGAAGCTTTACAAATAAGTCAAATTTGTTTTGCTTCTAACTTTTCCTTTGCCTGATTTTGCATTATCCTTAATTTATGGACATGAGTGTATTACTATCTATCTCGGTAAATTACCTTTATTATGTAACAAATTATATTTAAATAAATAAATGAAAAAATGTAGCTGTCTTACGTAAAAAGATAAGATTTCTTTAAATAAAATATGAGAGTCAATCATATTTTGCTGCGCCACAAATTGAATGTAATACGGTGTTAATATGAATAAGCTTAGAGTTTTGCTGTCAAAAACTGGCAGTACAGTATCTTATTTAGTCGTATGATTATCAGGAAGATGATTGATTTCCAAGCGTTGTTTCAACTGTTATTTTTATAAGCTATGAAACTTCTTTAGGACTAAGGAAGAAAAGTAGAAAAGAATGACTGATCACCTAGAAGAAAGGCGACACAATTTCTTTATCTGAAGGAAATAACATTTATGTCGAAACTGCAAGAAAAGAAGGCGGAAACAACCTAAGGAGAAATTTCTAAACAGTGTAAAAGTTATATCAGCATTCAATTGACCAAAAATTAAACTGGAAATGGTAGAAAAATACTCACAACACCCTGCTGTGATAGAAGAATTAGCGATAAGAAACACTCTGAGTGCAGAAGGAAAGGAGTCTCAGAATGTTAAAAATGATTTAAATGAATGGTGTAAATGTAAAAGCCAGGACATTTCAACATTAAATTAAAAATTTTGATTTAAATGTCAAAATTTCAAAAAGCCTTATTTATCAACGAAGGAAAAACATAAAAGATTAGAATAAGATAAATAGGCCACAGTTGCTATGGAACTACTTGAGCACAGTAACTATGGAATAGCGTTATTCAGAATGACGAAATCAGAGCTTCCATATTCCAAGTCTTATTTTAACAGCAACACAATTACAAAAAAATGTGTTCGTTGCTGCTAAATTTTGCTATTATTTTTATTATTAGGATTTGTTATATTGCCAGTGCTATGAGTCATATCCTTCTAATTGTCACTTTTTGTTCAGGTCTAAAGCAATAATTCTATTGCATTAATAAATTAAATGGACAAAATCTTTATTGCATAATTTGTAACTCAGTCGTACAGTAGGGAGGGATTTCTACCAAGTAGTATATTAAATAATCCAAGGCGCTGCTATCTGAAATGATCTATAAACGCATGTGAAAATAATGTACTTACCCAGGCATACCAGAACTCTCCATTTTATTAGCAAGGACAACATCTCTGCTGTAGACATCGAACTGCCACTGTCGTTGCCCCATCACTCCTGCTAAGATGGCTCCTGTGTGAACACCGACACGCATGTCTACACCTGAGTTTGTTTTTTCTCGAACGGACCTGTAACAAAAAGTATTTACTTACTTAAAATAATACATTTTTCAATTTACAATTTAACTATGCGAAGAACCTTCTTAATGTGAACTCATTACATACGACAGTCAATTAGAACAACAGAGCGAAATGAAACTACAGTAAAACTCTTCAAGTAAATAACCGCGAGTAAAGTCTGGAAGTAACCAATATTTCATAGACTATAAATAGACATATGTATTAAAGATAACTTCTCTAAGATAGCCATCTCCACTGCAGTTGTAAACAATCTGAAACCTAAGGTGGTCGTCTTAAGGAAGTTTCACTGTATTTCCTGCTGTGAGTAAGTGGTTAATCAGTCATCGTGGATATTTTTATTGTTAATTCGAAGGGAGTTTTATTTAAAATCTGATAATATTACAAAACTACTATTAGAAGAACTACGTTCTCTTAGTTGTATGATTAGTCTGATCATAGACTTCAAAATTTTGCCCTAAATGCATTAAATGCTTATACATTGCCCAGAATAAAAAAATTTAGTATGATTTATATTTAATGACGAAGAATATTATTCAAAAGTAAAATGTAAGCAATATTTTCCTACAACAGTTAAAATATGTTTATTACGGTAAAATTGATCTTAATTACGAAAAAATGAAATTAAATTTTGAATAATTAAACGCAATTTTATTATAGAGAAAGTACAATAAATCGCTTTTGATATAACAGGAAAATAAAAGTATAAATGAAACTGTTACCAGTTAATTAATTAAAACTTCTAAGTGGTTAACAATCTGTGAGAATTATGAATAATCAATTCATCTTTAGTAGTTTAACGCTGCATATTCATTTCTTACTGCTATTACAACACATTATAAATTTAGATTACTTGAACTGTACACAGAGGTGAAATTACATCAGTCGTCAGAAACCTGAAACTTTAATTCAAATAATGAAAACAAGTTGCATCAAATTTGCAGAAGAAATTATATTTGGAGTTTTTCGTCTTCTTCCATTTCAAGACGGAAAGAAAAAGAAATAAATACAGCTTGATCTTACATTTTTAATTAACAGAAGAAAATGAAATCGTAACTAAAATTTCAAAACCTGAGATTCTACTCAAATCTGAAGAAAATTGCGTTCGTTTGTATTTTAATTCTATTTTTGACTATGTTTTTATTTCTACGTATTCATCACAATTTCCGAGAGATATTCGAGGAACAGCACAGAAAGAATAATATTTTCTAAGTACAGGCTGTTTGAACAAGTTAGCTATGGTGAATTTCATTTCCTTAAATACTGATTTAAGATACGAATTTAAAATTAGTTCCACAATTTCTAAAACAGAGGGTTTTTTTAAATAGTTTCAGAGCAAGGATAAAACGATTCTGTATATACAAAGATTAACCTTTTAGTTCGCCTCCGAAGAGAAAAATGTCAAATTTGCGAAATGTTAATTTTTAATAAATTAAAAAGATTCGACATGTTTTCAAGCAAAATTCGCTCTGACATCAGTAATAATTTCAAGGACTAGTTTCTATATAATATAGTTTCATCCAATATGGAGATAACTTATTATCAAAATCACAATTTTTGCTTTGTAATTTCTTCCTAAATCTCGTAAACAACATTGTAAAGGTGTTTCAATAAGTTCATTTTGGAACATTTATAAAAGGAAAATTTTAAAAATGCATTTAAATTTATTAAAGCATAATTTGATTTTACTACATGTCCTTTTTGCGCTGCCAAACGATATAAAAATTAGATTATATATTTACAAGATCATCCAACTTCAGGTCCTTAAATTATTTTCATAAAGTTCTTTATTTAATTTTACTCTTTGCTTAATTTACTTAAAATAGCAGAATTGGAAATTCATATCTATGATAAATATTTAAGGCAATAAAGCAAATAGTTACCTTTTGCAAATTAGACATCGAACGTTATATATCAAACATATTTTAACTTTAGATTAGAAGTATTTATTTTCAAGTCAAATACTTTGCCAGAGTTAATAAGGAGGAGAATATAAAAATCACTAATTAAAATAGAAAACAATAGTACGAAACGTAGGCACTTATCAGGAAGATCAAATATTTTTTTCAGCGTCGAAATAAGCAAAAACTTTGACATGTTTTTCTGAAAACTGTCATGATACGAAATCAACAATTTACAATGAAAATATAATTACATTTGTTATTTGACAGTTATAAAAGTCTGTGTTCATAGTCATAATGTAACTATGGAATTCCAAATGCTGGAAATATAGGGGTTTTATTCTATTTAATGTTATGAGTTCTGACAGTAACAAAAATATTTTAGCGAGCACATTATGCATTTAACGCACAGTAAAATAAATTTTACAATCAAAATTAAAAAATTATTATAGGAATCGAAAGGCACTGTTACAGCTCCCTGAATTTTTTTCCAACTAAACTAATGACTAACTGCGAAACTAAATTAACAGAATTTACATTGCTAAGAATGAGAAAAACCCCTCAAAAGGAAACGAATGTGAGAAATATTTAATCAAAGGAATATTTAACCAAACCTAAATAGGCGTGAGAAGTGTGAAACGACTAATATCGTTAAACTGGACCGAACGTAAACCCTCAAAAGTTCTGGCGAAAAGCGAAAATATTAAAAGCAATTATTTAAATTGCTATTATAGAGAGATGAAAAATGTTAGATAGATCTATTTAAAGCTTTACCTTCCAGTATTTAAGTCTCCTGGGATTCGAAAGGCTTAATGATATCACTGTTATAAACGTTTCAGATTTTGAATAGCATAAGATAATATTTTGAGGCAATAACTGATCACTGTTCCATTCGAGGATATCATTTAAGTTAAAAGCGAGAAAGGGAAAAATTGAATTTTCGTCGCTTTTGTATAAAATACGTGATGCTTATATAATTTTTCTGTCAATCTATGCATACTAATTGATAAATTTAATCAGAAACGGTGATTGTGTTTTATTCGAATTTAATTTTATTTTAAGAAAGTGTCTGACAACTGTTATCAATTAGCTTTAGATTCAGGAAACATATAATATATTAACTATTAAGATTCTAGATCTACCAGTCAGTTTGTAGACCCTTACCACTAATTAGGTTTGGAGACGCATCAGCAACACGGAAAAAAGAATACTAAATTTTAAAAATTACATGCATATCCAATAAAATTAAAATAAATCTGTTAACAGGATAGTTTAGTTTTAGCTATTAACGAATCGGCTATTCAAACTGCGCAACTTGTAAGGTTTTAGTTAAAATAACAAATTTTATTTTAATTTTCCCTTTTCTATCTGTTCTCATTTCAACTTCCCATTAGAATAAGCGCGCATTTCAGCTTTATGCTAATTTGAAGTGGAGCCAAGTTATATTTAAACGAAAGGTAGAAACCTTTCAGTATGAGAGAGCTTTTAGTCTCAGACCACTGTTTCTCTATTCGACGTTCGCCTGATTTAGCTAGTATTTAAATTCTAAGCCGTAGCGCTGTTACGTGATTACTTATTGAAGTAATTCCAAGTGCGTCAGTATTAGTTAAATCTTGATACGCACCATTTAGTTTAGATGCCAACCTCGCGTTATAGCTCTGTGAGCAACAACTACTTAATTTCTATTCAGCCTTAGTTTCAATTAATTTGATTGTTCATTTTAGACCCAAGTGCAATCTTTATTTTCTGTATCCCTCCCGAGTTGGGAAGTGGCTGTAGATAATTGTGGTTTAATAAAAGAGGATTTTAAATCCCTTTAAAGTGCAGTTCCTCTACCACTTAATCACAGAACATATGCTGCCACAGAACATAGCTGCATTCAGCTCCCTGTTCAAGATCAGGACTTAGTTACTTTTACGAAGATTGCCAAGAATATGCACCGAACACTCAGTCCTGATAGACTTTGTTCTTGCTTTTCTTCTTGACTGTGCGTGTAAGCCACCGGGAAATGACTTCATGAATGATCATAAGAACGGTCAGAAAATACGCTTGGAATAAGGCCTTACGTAGCTGAGATGATTTACTCAATTCCATTTTAATTTTCACTGAAAACAGACTGCTGGAAAGAATCTGAGGATCTCTCACTTCGCCTTTCTCTTTTGATACCAACATTTATAGAAAATGTCTGCAATGATAACTTATAAATACCCCAATTTCCCCAAATTCCTATATAGGCACAAGTGTGTGCGCCTGATCCGGGATTCACAGCAGCGTATACAGCCAGCCCAGAACCATTATGCCATACGGGATGGAAAAGATCTCTTGTTTTCAACACTGAACAGTTAAAAAGCAACAAAAACTGTCTTGTATTGTAGTAGGAAATTATTCCAAAAGCTATAAACAATTTAAAATTGAGCAAAAAAGCACTTTTAGCCTAGACTTTGACTAAGACTCTATTGATTTTGAAAGGCGATCAGAGACAGAGCACCCTCTTCTTAAGAAGAAAAAAAAATCGATCGACATTCAAAATCTAACTTCTCCTTTTACATAATTTGAAATTTTATGCTGGCGTATTTTCCTTCAAATTTGACAAACAGATTGTTCATATTTTTCATTAACACATATTATTTAAAAGAAAGGGAATGGTAACATGTACAGGAAATAAATATCAGTGCTCTGTAGCAGATGGCACTCCTAAAAGCAAGAAAAAGACAATTTTCCAAGTCTAGTGCGACAAATATATTCTGGAAATAAACAATCTGTCACAAATTCATCAACGACTCACGCATTTTTAACAGAAACAAATGACAGAAAATGTATTACACCTTTTGAACATATAGTTAAATAATTGTTTTGGCAAGGATTAAAACTCAGTCATGAAATCAGTGTTGATGACATTTATGATTAACAGTACAACCAATAAATATAATATTGATATTTGTAACAGTTTTTAACATGGTTGATGATATCTGTGACTGATAATCTTGCGTGTAAATGCCGTATGCCTGCTATACATGTAGAAGATACTTATAATCATAACAATATGCTACGTTAATTATATATAATCTACGTATGACTATATAATCCTTTATCCTTACATTCGACTGCTAAAAATTCGATATTCATTTAGGTCCGTCTTCTAAAGTGTCCATCCTTACTTTTTCCGACTTACCACAGTTCACTTAGAAAGAAGAGAAATCGTTTTAGTTGGAAGTTTCCCAATGGTCATTTCATTCTGTGGTAATCTTTAATGCATGTATTGTGTTGTCTAGTCTAATCAATTTCGTTCATTAAAATCTTATTCCAAATTCAGCTACACATTACTTTAATTTGCTAAGTAACCTTTAACTAGAGCTGTTAATAATTAATTTGTGTAAGTTGGTTTCTTTATTTTGAAAAGTCAGTTGTTCGGCTTCTAGTTTTAGCTTAATTAAATGATATGAATCTTACTTAATTTTTGAGTATTATTGGAATTTAAAAATACAAGTTATTGATTTATCTATTCAAAATTTATACACAATGTATAATAAAAATTTGCTTTTCTGGTGAACTTATAATTCTTAACACAAGTTAACTGAGAAATTATTTGCAAATAAGTATATATTTTCATTAGAAATGGTGAGGATACTTTTTGGCTTTCAAAAGCTACTTTTTAACTCTGTTTCCAAGCAAGGTTACTCACTTAAGCTGTTTAATCTGGTTCTCACACCGGTTAATGAGGGGTTGGAAAACATACAAAAAGAGTTACTTTTCTTGGGGGAAGGGCTTAGATACCGTAAAAGTTTAAAGAAGTTGATTTGAAATAACGTAGAAGTCGAAACTTTTTGTGTTGTTTTGTTCCTGGCGTGGGCGCTGAAAATTCTCTCTTTTCTGGAATGTGTTAACCTGCATTCTTTAAAACGGGATGCAGGTGGTACAGAACTGATATTTTTCTACTGATAAACTGCCTCTCTTCTCTGCGCTACACTCGAAGGGTGTTTAGCCTCGAAATTGAGATAATAAAAGTAACTTAACAGTATTGATTTAATCCCGACAAGAAGACGTTCTGAAGGAGAAATAAAGAAATGGAGAAATAATGTAAAAGAAAAAAGGTTAACATCTTCCTTTCCTACTACTGGGGCAATGACTTGCCTACCTCGTCTACAGGGACATTTTCCTTACCATTCCGCGGGCATGTCTAGGTAGCTACTTGCCTGATTCCAACATCACTCATACCAACAATATCTAATTTCCTTTCCTTCAATTACCCGCCTGTTTTAGTTCATTCTCTTAAACCCTACTTTGACAGTTCCTGTGTGGTCTTGAATCCTACTCGTCTCCGGAATGTTCTTGGATTACTGGAATAAAACGTTCCCAGAGAAGCCAAGTTTTTTATATTTAGGAGACAAGTACAAACTTCTGGTTATTCACACCATACACTGCTCTTAGTGAGGAATATTTTTTCCCCTTCCCTTCCCA
Source organism: Stegodyphus mimosarum (assembly GCA_000611955.2). Classification (NCBI taxonomy): domain Eukaryota; kingdom Metazoa; phylum Arthropoda; class Arachnida; order Araneae; family Eresidae; genus Stegodyphus; species Stegodyphus mimosarum. The sequence continues at coordinate 562,728 of KK115717.1, forward strand.
GTACCCACTGTCTCTGATTACTTGCACTTCATTCGACACAATATGTTGTTGCTAATACGTAAGAAAAATAGTAACAATGTAGTAATTCTTTTCTGTTACTTTTTACAACTTGTTTAATTACCTAGCTAAGTATTACTTAATCTTCCGGGAATATAACTGCATGACATGTGTTTTCTTCGCAAATAAGCTTAATAAAATAAATAACCTTGGACTATTTAATTACTATTATTTTTTTTCCTGCCACCTACACTGTTGCTAATCGCGGTTGTTCTTGCTAATCATCATTTGTATTTATAGAACACAAATCAATGTTATATTTGGTACATTTTTGTGAATTTGATAAGATGTTTTAGAGCGTTTCAAGAGCCGCTATAAAACAAGTGGTGCCTTCACTGTAAAACAATTAATTCTTTGCATCCATGATATAAGCCATTGAATTCCACATCTGGGCCATCATAATCGAAGAGAGCTACAGCATCTGTGACACTGTTGAGAAGCTTCTCGTGGTTAGCGGGATTATCGCCTCATTTACGAGACGAAGATTAACTAGCTTGAAGACAATCTCACCGGAATCAGCGTCGTTCCTGCAGAAGTACGTGACATGCCGCACAGATTTTAAAGCCTATGCCAGTAACTTTGTCGTTGTTGTGATGTATGCGTTAGAGTTGGTTGTCATACATTTGAACAGTTCTTGTAAATATTAAATATAATTTATTATAAGTGTTCGTGAGTAAAACTACTTTTCGTTCTCTATATTCCTCTTGTTTACTCTGTTTCTGCGTTTACATTCTACCACATATTTTGTGTTACGAAAACTGTCACATTTGCCATGTGCTATCAAACCCTTACAGTTGGAAACATCAATTCTGTTATACACTGCAGGCATTGAGAAAGGCATTTCACAATTAGGTAAAAATCAACATTACATTGACTTCACAGAATAACTCTTCAGTTTCTAAAGAATGTCAAGAAGTCGGTTTTATTAGAGTTACTGTTCTTCAAAATAGAGTGCCGCTTAAACATTCTTTAAAAATTATTCAAAATCCTTTTTAGTTGATGCCTTTCACCATCAAAATTTTTCATATTTAGTAAATAATTTCAATTCTAAATCTGTTCATACACGAGGGCTTAAAATCTTTACCTTATAATTTGTTTCACCTTTCCTTTTCCTAATTTAACGGATTACTGCTTCATTTTTACTTCCTTGTACGAAATAAAAAGGAAGTACTGCAATCGCGAAAAATTTCGGGTATCATATTTCAACGAAAATATCCATCTTGAGCACTATCGAATACAGTTTAACGATGTGTTTTCGCGATATCTGAAGGTAAGGACAAAATAAAGTACTCTTTTCTCCCCCAAAAATTATAAAACTGATTTAAAATGGATTCTGAAGAGATGTTTTCGTGGCGTCTGTGCGTACGTACATATGTATGCATGTATCTCGCATAACTCAAAAACGATTAGACTCAGAACGTTGAAATTTTGTATATAAGACTGATATAACATGTAGATGTGCACCTCCTATTTTGGTTGCAATCGGCCGCATCAAAAGTATATAAATATATATATATATATCCACTCTGTTACTCGGCTTAGTGAACTCAAGTTTCTTTATTCTTATATGTTTGTAAATTGTGCATGTTTTACTTTGAAAATAATTGATTTATGTTGTTCTTATCTTCCGCTTAAGGTTTTTATGTCTTTAGTTGACTTGCACATTATAGTTGTAGCATTATCAACAATTTAAAAGTTGTTTCAGTGCGGTTAAGCCTAATTTGTTTTGCTATAGAGGCTATATTTTTTGCATTTGAAACTTAGCAGAGTAGTGGATCTTTTGACGATCTAGAGAAACTAAGCTTCGCAACAATATATAGGCAGAATATTTAGAAAACTGGCCTCTAATCTTAACTTCAAATGCATCGTGCTAATTTTCTTATGTTTATATATCTTATATTTGCATCCCCTTAGTGTTCTTGGAATCTGAGCTAAAAACTGGATGATAATGTCCTTGCGTTCTGGAAAGATTAAATAACTGTTAACATTGAGTGAAATTAAGTTTGTCTTACAAGCTAAGTAACGTCTTTTTTATTATTGCGAATTAAATTATGCTTAATCCATTATGGAATTTATTCGAGATAATAAGCGTTTAAGATTTACTTCGCAATTTTTAATATAGATAGATTGAGGTTTTATGTATTTTTGATTTGTCGCGAAGTGGGAACTGAATTTATCTAATAAAAAACACTAAATCGTCTCTAAAAAACTGTTTCTTTCTTTTTTTTGTTTGCTTCGTTTCTTTTATACATCGTTTTAGATTTATTATAGTATTTCAATATAACCTGTGGCAACAATTAGATAATTCTTCAGATGATATAACTTTTTGTGCATTCTGAATTAGAAAATGAATGAGTTATAACGCTGCGCTGTTAAATGAACCTAGCGTCAGAGTGTTGCTATGGTAAACAAATATAGTGAATTTTAAAGAGTGAATTTATTCTATTGTGGCTTATGCGTTATCGACGAAGTAGATTTAATTCAATCCAATAAGTTTAAATGAAATGTAAAATACGTATAATTTAATATTCCGTACAAGGAAGTCATGTGGTGTGGACATCAGCTTTTTTATTCTTTAGTTACTTTTTTATTGTTTACTTAAGCGTTGACATTTCGACCAAATGGCGCATATAGATTTGGTTTGAACAAAAACAAAAACAAAAAATCTGCAAAAGATTTTCTCGAAGTGTATGCAACTTCCCTATACAAATACTGGCAACTTAAGAGAATTTTAAAAAGAATTTACACTCATAAATTAAGGATAATGCAAAATAAAGCAAAGGAAGATTTAGAAGCAAAACAAATATGACTTATTTGTAAAGCTTATTTATTAAACAAAAGGTAAAGAGCAAAAAAAAAGATGCTATATGTTTGATATTATTAAAAAAATTAGCGATTTTGTTCTCCCTGGAGCAAATTACAAAAAAAAACCTATTTACAAAAAACCAATATTACACGGTTGGTATGATTGTTAATACATTGTATGTCTCCCAGACGATGCAATACAGTCCGTACAACGCCTAGGCATGCTGAGTATCAAATTATCGATCTGATCTTGGTGGATATTACACCACTCAAAAAGCAATGCTCTCCGAAGTTCCGGTAGACATGTAGGAGGAGGTTGACGGGCTGCAACTCGTCCGTCAAGCATGTCCCACACGTGCGCTACTGGATTCAAGTCCGGTGAGAAGGCTGGCCAGTCCATACGAGTGATATCCTCCGATTGAAGGCATTCGCTTACGATGTTTGCACGGTGAGGACGGACGTTGACATCCATAAACACAAATTGTGCACCCATGGTGCCCCGAAACAAACATACACGTTGTTCCAGAATGACGTCCCAATAGATTTGACTTGTCATGGTTCCAATTTGAACATGCAGGTCAGTTCTGGAACCTAGAATAATTCCACCCCAAACGAGCACTCCACCACCGTAACGGTGTCGTTCAATGATGTTTTCTTGCTAGTAATGGGTACCTGGACCTCTCCATATGAAAGTCCGGCGAGAATCAGACTGCAAGCTAAACCTGGACTCGTCGGAAATCATCACACAAGCCTACTGTTGCGTTGTCCCCAATGCATGCTCTCTACTCCAGGCTAACCGCAGGCGACAGTGAGTTGCAGTAAGTGGAACGCATCTGACAGGTCTACGAGCATATACACCAATCTGCCCTAAGCGTCTGTACACGGTCTGCCATGAAATTGCCGTACCAGTGGCTGAAGAGAGCTGACGAAGCAGGTCTGAGGCTGCGCTCCTCCTGTTTCTTTTGGCAGTAACTACCAAATACCGCTCCTCATTCGGCGTTGTAACTCTGGGGCGACCTGTGCTGTAACGTCTACTCACATTACCATCATCTTGGAATCGTTGGCAAAGCCTGGAGATGACACTCTGAGAATTCCAAGTTCGTCTGATACTTCTAGTTGGGTACACCCACATTCCAGATGGCCGATAATTCTATCACGTAAAAAATCATCCAAATGCGTCCTTTGTGTCATAACTATTCGGTTATTGCACTGAAATGCTTACAAAGCGCCTGCAAACAATTTTACTTCTTTGCCTGTATTCCTTATATATCACTCTCTTACACAATTCCTTATATATCACTCTCTTAGACTCTCGTCATTGTGACGTACCATCGGTGTCATCTGGTTACGTCCTGAAATTTGCATATGATTCTTGAAGATGCGTGTAGTGATTTTACAGGTGATATATTTATTTTAGAGTTCGATTTCCGCGTGACTCCGAATTATGCTTAATTTATGGACATGAGTGTAATTTAAAGAAAAGAAGAAAAGAAGAAGTAAGATCTTCAACTTCTTTTAAGAAGTTGAAGATCTTACTAGGAGTACTTCGATAAACCAAAAGCAATAGTGATTCAGACTGCTTTTAAAATATAAAAGAATGCAGTGCGTTTTAGTGAAACAGCAAACTGCGAATGAAAAAACGCCTTTTTATTCTTCATCAACAATTCATTCCTGAAATTATAATTTTAAAAAATTGTTTATTGAAAAATTCAAGGCATATATTTAATACATTTTATGAAGACTAAAACTGTCTCAAAAATTTTTATCTCGCTAGCAACTAATTGTAAAATTCTGACATTTTTTTACTATGACTGAATTAGCATTTTCTTTGCAATGCAACATGAAAAGAATTATGAGAAACTTCACAAGCGATTTAGAGAGTTATGACAAAGTAGCCATGGTACATACGTATGCATTTGCATACTAAATAGTGTGATACTCGTAGAAGTTTCGTTTGGCAATTGAAGGCTTCACTACCCCTGGTATCAACTGAAAATCTAATTTTCCTTTCTAACTTAAAGCGGAAATTAAAAGGAAATGGCAAGTGTCTAGTGTAGCAGCTGAAATAACTTGCAAAGGGTAGAAAGGCGTATGCAGGCAGCGAAATGAGAAGAATAATTTGAACTAGATACACCTCCCTTTTTTGCATAGAAATTATATTTTAATTCATTGCGTGTGCTCTCAGCAAACAATACGTTAAAAAGTCTTACTATGGTTCGTAATTTACATGGCTGTTTTGCAGAATTTTAATATTCTTACGTGGAAACATTAATTTCCATGCCAGTTCGAGAGTGAGAGAATAAGGCGATTTCAGAACAGTAGCTTCAAATTAAATAGTTATTTGAAAAAAGGTAAACAAGGGAAAAGAATCAAATGACAAAAGTAAATATATATTAATCTTTATGTTATTTAGTTTTCACGAAAAGGATTCCCGATTTGTATTGGTTGTCAGGTTCAATGTATGCAAAATGTCGCACAGTCAGCTTGTGTTTTATATTAATTTTAAACATATTAGTGTTAAAAAGTTAATTACAAAACTGCAAATATGAAACGTAGATACAGGAAGAATTTCGTAGTTATGAGATCGAATACCATGTAAATGTGTTCTTTCTGACAGATGGATCATTTTGTTAGCATAAATTTAGGTATTTTTTACATAATGAAACTGAAAAGCATAGAAAGCAAGCGTGCGCCAAGATACATATTGGCGCGATAAAGCGAAGGTGTTTGCATTCGATTCTCACCTTAGCTACCTGTACCTGTACCTGTACGTGGACCCAAAGGTCTCATTCAGTTAGTGTTTTCTCTTTTATGTACTGTGTCAAAGTACGCTTCTTTTTTATTGCCTAAATAGGTAAGCTGGTGATTTTAGGACTGACTATGTATTCTATGTAAGCTATTCTTTTCAATACTTCAAGTTTTGATGTAAGGATTGTTACTTTAATTTGTGTTTTACCAAAGTTAAGCGAAATCCTCATTGCTTGTTAAAGATTTATAGTTATTTTGACTTATGACTCTTTGATGAAAACTGCGCTAAATACAGGAACGTACTCAACACGCCTTTGCGTGCTAATGCACAATCCAACACATTTTAAACACGCACACCATAAAATATATAAATATTTAAAAAATAAATCTATTCGATATTCATAAAGACAGGAAGTTCTAAATTCAGAAATTTAATTGCCTAATATCCAGAAACTGAATTTTGGGTTCTGAAGTTTGGGAAACTGAACTTTTTGGGTTCAATAGATGGTTTAGAATCATCATAAAATAAAAGTGGGAACCTATCATTACGAAAGAACTCTGGCCACTTAGGTATCCCGAATGTTTTTGCGTATGGATTTTCTTATGAGGAAGTATGTATTGGAGAGTTTATAAGAAGACGGTAAAAGAATTAAAGACCAGTATATATTTAATTTAATTCTGTGCAGAATATTTAGAAAACTGGCCTCTAAACTTAAATTCAAATGTATCTTGTTAATTTGCTTACGCTTATGTGTCTTATTTCCATTCTCTTAGTGCTCTTGGAATCTGAGCTAAAAACTGGATGATAATGTCCTTGCGTTCTGGAAAGATTAAATAACGTATTACATTGAGTCAAATCAAGTTTGTCTTACAAACTAAGGTGTCAAAGCAATTCTACAGTTTTAAACCTTTGCTCGAGAAGTTTACTTTTAAATGGCTTCGAATTAATCAGATGATTTTTAATCTTAGGTTATTTAGTCAGAAAAGTTATTCTAAATGCTTTGTATTGCATGATTATGCATCTTGACACTGGTAAATAACCATTTTTAGAACCGCCTCCGTACCGAAAATAAGTATGTGTACTTAGTTATCTCGCATGTTCTCCAGATTTGTCTCCTTGAGATTGTTTTTCTTTTCCGAAAATAAAGTTACCTCTCAAAGGAAAGTTTCTTTTTGACATGGAAGAGACAAAAGGAATATGACATCTATTCTTAAAGACTTGTATAAATATTAACTATAAGGAACAACAGCAAATGTTCTTATAGGGTTTAAGTTTTTTCCCTTGTACTAGTTTGTAAGTTCGTAACAGTCCTCTATGAACTGCTACAACAGGTCATAATTAGTTTTATTTTGTATTTACTCGATCCCTTCTGGATAAGCAAATTATTGCTTTAGAAAAGAAAGGAGCATTAGCAACATACAGATGTGTAAGAAAGTACAACACAGATGATTATATTTAGGATTTAAGTTTTATTGTTCTATTCACCACACTCGGGATTTTGTTTCATTTCTCTTCTGTATATAAATTGCTTCTATACATATATGTTAACCTTTGCAGCGCACAGTATATTATTAGTTTCCTACGTATTGAATTCATATGCTTAGGCATTTTACTATAGCTTCTAATGTAGTGGTTTCATATGCATATTAATGTAATATTTGGTAGATATTTATTATTATATATCATACATACCTTTTTTTTCCTTACTGTGATTTAGAACTTTACACAAGTCTTAAACTATCATTCAATGTTAGCAAAATTCACCCTTTAGTGTGCCCGTTTCTTTCTTTAACGGTAAGGTAGAATTAGTTTCTTGTGAATTGGATCTTTTGTAAAACTTAGTACCATTTAGTAATAATTAGTTCCTTTCTGTACAAGAAGATGTATTAGAACAGTAACGAGTATAGAGTATAGCAGATAATATATTAAAATTTTTTTTATGCATCAGTTCTTAACGAATTGGTTTCAAATGTGTATCAAAGTAATATTTTGCATTTATCTGCTGATGTATGTTTCATGCATTTATACGTTATTAAGCTATTTTAGCATCTTCATATGTACTCTATTGTATTTTGCAATGGGCCTCTGTAGTGTCATTCTGATTTAGTTAGCCGGAGTTTAAAGAATCACTAGTACGGATGCATAATGCAAATTAGCATCCACACATAATTTATCTTGCAACATGATTTTGTACTATAGAATTCACACACAGTAATTATGTTGATCAAAGTTTTGGGATCATTTGTATATTACTAGATTATTATTATTGTTATTGTTTTTTCGAAGTTTCGAGAGATGATAGATTGCCCCGCTGTGATGGTATACAGTTCCGTTTGATTCATCTTCGTGATCGGAAGCCATCTCAGCGGCGCACGCATTCTAAGAGGCATGCCAAAAAGACCTCTACAAGCCTCCTCTTTTATTACCTGTCGGTACTTGGATTAAGGCAGGAAGTTGCATCAGTGTAAGTTATACAACCTATTTATTTAATACACTTTAACTACTTAATTGCCATATAGTGAATATACACTAAAACTTTGATTACTTAAGCTTCGGTAAGTCAGAATTTTTGACAAAAAAGTTGCCAGAACAGGGAATTCGAATTAAGTCAAAGTGAATATCGAAGCATGCATTCGAAAATTGAACTAATATTGGTTTTGGTTGCAGTCTGTCGCACCAAAAATATATAAATTTATGTATATATATATCCACTCTTACTCGGCTCAGTGAGCTCAGTTTTTTTATTCTTATATGTTGGTAAATTGTGCATTTTTTGCTTTAAAAATGATTGAATTATGTTGTTCTTATCTTCCGGTTAAGGTTTTTATGCCTTTAGTAAATTTGCATGCAAGATTTGTAGAATTATCAACAATTTAAAAGTTGTTTAAGTGAGTTGAAATTTAATCATTTTTCTCAAGGCGGACAAATTTGTTTTTACATTTGAATATTGGATTATCTAGAGAAACTAAGCTTCGTAACAAAGATAACGCCTTCTTTTATTATTGCGAATTAAATCATGCCTAATCCACTCCGGAATTTATTCGAAGAAATAAGTATTTAAGATTTACTTCATAATTTTTAATATACATATTTTGAGTTTTTATGTATTTTTGCCTTGTCGCGAATTGAGCACTGAACTAATTGAATAAGAAATACTGAATCGTCTGTGAAAACTGTTTCTTTTTTTTGTTTTGTTTGTTTAATATCTTTTACAGATCGTTTTAGATTTATTGTAGTATATGAATAGAACGTGTAGCAACGATTAGGTAATTCTCCAGATGATATACATAATTTTTTGCAATTATGATGAATTATAAAATGAATGAGATGTAACGCTATTAAATGAAGCTAGCGCCAGACTGTTGCCGTGGTAAACAAATATAGTGAAGTTTAAAGAGTGCATTTATTCTATTGTGTTTTATGTGCTATCGATGAAGTAGATTTAATTCAATCCAATAAATTTAAATGAAATGCACAATGCGTATAATTTAATATTCCGTACAAGGAAGTCATGTGGTGTGCACATCAGATTTTTTTGTATAAAAGTTAGTATTTTTTAAAATTTAAAATTAAATATTTAATCTTACGTTATTTGATTTTTGCGATTTGATAACTACAATGTTTGACTAAAATATTAATAATAATTTACGAAACAAAGAGTAGGTGATAAAACTATGTAAAGGAATGACACAACAATAAAACTGTGTAAAGCAATGTATTCAACTCATCCTAAATTAAAATGTCTGTTTTACATTTATATATCTTTTCTGAACAGCCATTTCTGAACAAAATTAAAAAAATATAATGGTAAAGAAAATTATTTGAATGAAAGATGCACCTTTTTTCCTATCGAGCATAATAAAAGGGAAAGTGAAATGATAGAGATGTTTCGTATAAACAAATTGTTAATAAGAATTATAAAGCATAAAATAATTCTTACGTATAATCAGTGTCGTAGAATCGAAATATGAAAAAAAAATGGCATGTCATTTCAGAAAATGTTCGATTTTGTGTCAAAATGCATATGTCAGAACAATGCTGTATATAAATTTAATATATATGCTAAGATGCTTATTTCTAAGCCGAAAGTTGAAGCTCTTGCGGCTTCAACATGCGCCTCAAGAGTTAAGCCGCTCGTTCTACTTGGCCGATTGACGAAAGTCAATTGGCCATGGAGAAAGAGAGATGCAAAACTGTTCCGTTTCTTTTTTTAAAATTTTTTTTCTTTTTTTTTGAGTGGCTGTACCTCCAAGCAATTGTAGTCCATCATTATTTACCTAAATGTTCAAAGTGATTGCAAAGGTTTTGTCTTTAGCTAATGTCTTCATAACAAATAATATACAAATAAAATATATAATGTGTTTTAAGTGACACAATAACTCCCCAACGATTGTCCTTTTCTTATTCGATGAGTGTGTAAATTTTTAGCAGACGCCAGCATTTTGCTGTCATTTGCCTATGTCAGTTCGTCTGGAAAAAATTTTACGATTTTGGTGATTATAATTTACACCGAGTATGAACAAAAAATATATATCTTGTTCTTAAAATAGGAATTTTAGCTACTTAGATTACCAAATTTTACGAATTGTTTTTATTTAGTTATTACAAAATTTTGAAACATGGACTTTTGTGTAGTGAAATTTATTAAATATTGAGAAACTGCTAGGAAAATAGAAGAAATTATTTTAATTACCAATAGACTGAATTGGCTCTCAAATTATTCATTCTTGATTTTGAACAAAATATGGAGAAAAAAATGAGCTCCTTTTCGAGAAAAAGAAACTTACTTGATTGCATCAACCATACTGAGACCCATGTGAACGCAAAGTACAGCATGATCTGGCCTTTCTTCGGGAGCGCCACTGATACAGTAGTAACAGTCACCAAGGATTTTTATCCTCAACTGATGATATTTCTGAAAAATAAAAAGCAAATATACAAATATTTTACGTTAAATAACAATATTCCAAAAACAAATATAAATATTTACTGAAAAAATAAATACATTCAGCCATTTAGAACACCTTTTTTTTCCCAATCTTCTCTAAAGAAGAATTCCTTAATCTATGAATGCGTTACTAAAGCAGCTGAAGGAATTCTCATATAGACTATGAAGGTGTATGAAATTTTTAAAGGTAAAAATTTTTCAGTTTTTCAATTTCAGTTTAACTAATTATACTCTGGATTCATTAAACCTTGATTATTTTACCCTTTTTACGGAGAAGAATTCTTTGAACACCGAGACATTACCATAGAAAGTGAAAAATTTTTCATATGGAATTAGAACACATACTCAAATTTTAAAAGGCAAAATTTCCTTCATTTTTTTTGTGATCCATTTATTCCAGATTGAAATGTTTCAAAATTCTCAATATTTGAAACAGAAATCTTTTATTCTGTTTTTGGCTCTATCATTTTTCTATTTTTAATTTGCCCTCTATTAGTGCTTCGATGACGAGAAGCTTGAAAAATTATAACTTTTCCCGATGTTCTTAGAAATTGACCTTGCAGTTTTCGAAAAGGAAAAATTGCATCATTGGTTAAAAACAATTTTGTTAGCTGAATAAATACCGTTTATTTTCGATACATGAGACTTTTCTATTGCCACAGGTCTTAAAAATGTTAATTGTTGATGATCCTTTGATACTATGTTAATGTTTTTGAAGAATGATATATTATATTGGAGTTCAAATTACTTAATAAGTAATTTAGTAGGCGCTTTTCATACTTTAATTCTGGTTTTTTACTACATATCCAATTTTCGGTAAAATGTAGCCCAAAACTAAGCTGCGATTCTTTATCGTGTAAATAAATTCTCATCATTTTCCTTAGCTTATGCTGTAATTGAAATACAAATTAAAAAAAAGTAAATAAAAGAAATGATAAAAATTTGCAAAATATAAAAGAAATAGTTGACAAAATTTAAAACAACCGTTAGTACCCCGAAAGGGCTATTAGTCTCGAAATATAATTATGAATTCTCTCACTTTAATGCGTTGCTTCACTTTTCATTCAAGTCTGTTGCCATTCGGAAAGACAAGAAATTATTCTTTCATATTAAATCTATTTGTTACTAATTAAAAAACTAAACTATTTAAAAGTAGTAGATGCAGATCTTAAGAATATTTTTTTTTTACTTTTTAACCTGATTGATTTAGATAAAAATACATTTAGTTCATGATATATCTAATTAAAAACATAAATATTTTTATGGAATTATGTTATTACTATTATTTTTTACTTTCCAAATATACAGAAGATATATAAAAATTACTATGCAAAAATTACTTTCCCATGTTAGTCGAAACTTGTATTCATCTAGTATCCTATAAAGTTCCTATTCCACCTCAAATAATACTATTCTACCTCAGCCATCTCTATTGATAATCTTTATTTAACTTTAAAACAGCGCTTCTGAAGAATAATTAAAATCCAAATTCTAACATTTTTTTCTTTTTTTCATTTCAAATGAGTTATACAGGAATACTCCTGTTTCCTTTGTCAGAAAAAATAATAACTATGCTTACATCTCAAAACATTTGCTAACTTAGCATTAAATACGTAATGCCTTCAATAAAACACTCTGTGTTGTACAATTACGGTAAGATTTTTGAAGACCTATGCTAAAGTTATGGATAAAAATGGGCTAGAAGTCGTCCATCTAAGAAACACGTTTACTAACGTGAGTGATTTTAAAATTTACAGAAAAAAGCACTTTTGGGAGATGACAGAGTCAAAAATCTTAAATCGGAAATCTGCGTTCAGCTCAAATGCTATATATCAGGCTTGCAGGAATGTTTGGAAAGAAATACAAATACATGGCTAAAATACACTCCCCTCCAAAAGTTAAGGAACAACATGTTTTGTGTGGCTAATTTGAGAATGAAGCAACATAGAATCAAAAAATTTACAGGATATGTTCACTAAACATTCTTTAATGAATGTGACATAGTATATTTCTAAAGTTCAACACAAACATGACTTACAACAAAAAATTTCACTCTTGGCAGAGAAATCCAGTCTTGGAAAAACAGTACATAACAGATTTTTGTGGAAAAGTGGGGTGGTAACATTGTAAAAACGGGCTCTAATAAATAATGTGTCGACCTCTAGCTGCAATAAATTGACGGCAGCGACGTTCTATGTTGTCAATTAAGTTGTCGGTAGTGAAATGGGAAGCAACTACCAGACACGGAGTAATCTTTGTTCAAGCTCATCTAACGACTTTGGAGGATGACTTAAAGCAGTAACCTGTCTCCCTACGTAGTCCCAAAGATGCTTTATCGTATTCAGATTTGGGGATTGAGCTGGCCATTTCATCCCTCCAAACCTCAACCCTCAAGATATTCTTCAGTAATCGGAGATCGGTGCGGTCGCGCATTGTCGTCCATCAGAAGAAATCCAGGACCAACAGAAGCGGCATATGGGCGGATATATTGATCAAGAATCTCGTCTCGATATCTCACACCGGTCAAAGTTCCTCCATGGAACAAATGCAGGTAAGCGTGACCACCGAGAGAGATCCCAGTCCAAACCATTATTCCGACACCTCTGTAACTGTCTTTCCACAATGTGGGATTGGTTGTATCTCACATTGTTGTTCCCTCTAAATCAGCTGACGACCTGAATTACTCTCTAGTGTGAACCTGGACTCGTTTGTGAAGAAAACAGGCGTCCATTGCCGACTGGTCCAGGAGACGTGTTCTCTTGCCCAATATAAATGGGCATCACTGCGTGCTTGGGCAAGGGAACACAAACAACTGGTCGTCTTGCATACAGACTTGTATTGTGCAGGCGTCTGCACACTGTAGTAGCTGAGATTCTTGTTCCTGTTGCCACTAAATGATAGGCTATGAGCTGAGGCACAGTAATGTTACTCTTCCTTTGGGCCGAAAGAACTAAATAACAGTCTCCTGCAGGTGTTGTGACTCTACGTCTGCCTGGAACATGTCTTCTAGACACACAACCCTCGGACTTAAACTGATTCCACACTCGGTGGACCACACTAGAAAAGACATTGAGACGTCTAGCAGCATCAGCTTGTGACATCTCCATTTCCATCCATCCGATCGTTCGCCATCTCAGCGAATCGGGCAAACGATTTCTACTGGACATTGATAGACTTTCCTGGATATTGTCCACGAAACTGTAATAACAACTAAAGATCAACACTCGTAAACAAAAATTACAATTTTTTCTCCAACTCCTACATAAGTATTCATTTCTATAAAATAAACGTGGTAGCTATTTTTTGCGTACATTTTCTTAAAATTCATTACTGTCATGCATATGAACTGTGAATTTAAACGTTACTGACATTTTTGTAATGGTGTGCTTTGAAAAACATGCTGTTCCTTAACTTTTGGAGGGCAATATAATGGCTAAACTTGAATGTAATTTATATTTGCGAACTGAAAACTTTAACTGTATATCATGTCCTTACAAGATAGAAGGATTCTAATTACATATTTAAATTGAGTTCCACAAATAGTGTTACGTTCATAGTATATTTTGATTGTAATAAGAAAACAAATATTATATAATCAAAAGTGTAGTAAAAGTCAGTTTGGAATCGCATTACTTTCTGTGACATCTTATCATTTAATTAAATTATCAGGATATCATCGGTACTCTTTCCGTTTATATTTATAATTAACGGAATTCTACACATCTTTTAAGATAAACAAATTTTCGCTTCAGACTACAACTTTCAGAATAAAAGCTACGTATACCTTTATTTTACAACAGAATTACCAGACAGAACGAATATTAATCAGTTTTTATTGCTACTAAAATAACTTTTCAGGCCTTGCTTTCTAACGTACACTATGATTCAAAAAATAACAGAAAGTAGCTTAATAATGAAAGTATAAACTTCTGCAGACTGATAGGAAAGTACTATAATTAAAAACACACCATCAAAATTAGGTTAAATCTGCATAAAACGATTTGTCCATCGTTGACAATCAATACATAATAGAATACTAATATGAATTATAAATTCACGTCAATTACATTTCATAAATGAATGTTGAATATAATATGACTTATATTTTTTAGTAATATAAAAATAATTTCTCGAAGAATGGCTGAAATAACACTACATAAATTGAATGTGAAGATGAAAGCGCGATGTTGCTCGCCTGTAAGTATTATCCACAAAAAATTAGTTTCTCTTAGTAGCCAAATCTATTTGTAAACTATTATTATATGGTTCTAAGTCTCTTCGATCGGCAAATTGTTTCTTTTACAGCTGGTGGCCCCCATTCGTTGCGATAGGCTAATGACGCGTTTCAAATCAAAGAGAAGTAGTAAACTTATTGGAAGGCTAAAGAACACTCTGCAGGCAAACAGTTAATAGATTTCAGTTGTCAGAGTAAGTGGCCTACATGCGTTAGTTAATGTTGAAAAAAGTGCCCTCAATGACTTTTTTTCGCCTCGCTAAACTTAATGAAGAGCATGATTCGCGAGCATTACTTTAGTATACTATTACTTTGAAGGACTGCAAAATATATAATGTCATCTGTTAATGATATGGAAATAATTCACGTAATTTCTTCATCTATTACGACGATACTTACAAAAGTACTGAAAATTACATTTCATCTTTCGGTGCACATCCCCAATGACATCAGGTATGATATATATATATACATCAGGTATGATATATATATATATATATACATCACAATTCTCAAAGCAATTTTTATGATGCTCTGTTTCTACATATACGTGTATTTGATCAGGATAGCATTACGCGCATGCCTGAATCGTAAGGTGAAGTAAAATGCTGCGTTTTTACTTTATAATTGAACACTCTTTTTAATAACGAATATTAAGCTTTTTGATGGCATAGAGTACGTATCATTTCGTATTTTGTTTTTAAAGTACAGGAAAATTATGCCTTATGCGAATTCAAGCATCTTGAAATTAAGTAGTGCAGTTACGAAAAGTGGTCGTAAGTGCAATTATTCACTTTTGTTGAGACGTTTTCTCAAATGAATAGAAATAAATGTTAAATAATTTTGCCCCATGCTCCGTAACGTTCCTACATAAAAACGTTTAGTATGTATAATCGTGTAATTCTAATTAGTATGCACAATAATTATTACTAATTATGCAAAACTTCTATATATTTTGCAGACGCACATTTTGATTGGTTGATATACGTCACAGATGACATACTGCAACAAATAGAATTTTTTATCAATATAGAATGAAGCAAATAAAATAAAGTTATAGAGAGTTTGTCCAAGTAACTCTTGTATTTAACTATTTAAAATGACATGTGGTAAGGAACATATTTAGCACTGTTTAAAGTACGAGTTTAGAGAAATTAGTATTGCAGCTTCAGTTTGCCGTAACGATTGTTAAGTGCAATTGGAGAATATGAAATGAATGATAATATAATATATATATCATCGGCTTTGCTGTCAATTTAAAAAATTTCGGAACAGAGACAATTAATGCACAGATGAATCCTGTTTCGGATACCCATCTGTAGTTTCTTAAGAAATTTTGTCTTAAGCAATAACAAGTGATCTCCGTTCAGTGGTCCGCAAAAGTTATTCATATATAGAACAATAGTCAACAGACAACTGCAAGCGTTTGGGTCATTACAGTATTCGATCAGTGCGTTCCACATCAAGTTTCTGCGAAGCAACGAGAAAAAAAAACAGTCAATGTCTATTTTAACACTTAACAACATATTAACTCTGATTGTTCCTTCGATAAAAATTTTCAAATATAAATGAAATAATTAAGATTGAATAACACGCCGAACAAGTATTAACCCAGAAGTCAAACAACAAAAATCAGCGTTATATTTGCAAATTTTTACAGGACTAGTTTCAATGGTTTTACCGAACCATCATCCTCAGCTGTCAAAGCGCAAAAGCAATATATCTTATCTCGTTCATTTGCGCTTTGACAGTTGAGGAAGATGGTTCGCTTAAACCATCAAAACTAGTCCTATAAAAATTTTGTAACTGTAACGATGATTTTTGTTGTTTGACTTCTAGATTAATAAATGAAATATTTGACAAAAGTTAAAGTAACCGTTAGTAATCTTAATGATTATTTTAAATTTTGATCTCAGCTTATAATGCGAATATTCAAACAATTAACGTAATCTATACTATTAAAATCTGTGCACGTCTGTCTGTTTGTTTGTTTGCTTGCGGCATTATCTTCCCCGAAACGGCGGGAAGTTAACTTTCAACAAAGGTACACTGCGCAGAAAAAAAAATGTTAAAAAAGAAGCAGTTTTATATTTTCCCTTCTCCTGGACCGATTGACGAAATTCAACTCGCGTTTTTCATGTCTCGAAAGCGCGACTTGGAGTATGTATTAGACTTATATATAGCAGTGTTCTAATATAGGTATTTTGACACAAAATCGGAATTTTTCTGAAATGACATGCCAGCTTTTTCCATATTTCGATTCTAAGACTCAAATTATGCCAATCTGCCAAGTTTTGTAAAAATCGCGCGAGTGAGTAGTTTTTTAAATATGAGCTCTCAAAACTTTAGCTCCTCAATGTTGATTGAATTTGGTATATATTTGTTAATATCTCTTTTTTTATTAAACTTATTTAATTCTTCCTCTCACATTTCGAAATTTAGTTTCATTCCAAATAAAATTCGCCCATTTTTTATGATTTATTTTTAAAATTTGTATTTTTAAACAATTTTTATAAACTTTTTGAAACAAGATAAAATTTTTAACGTATCTTAAAGTAGATGTATTTCTAGGCACACCTGCAAAACATTACAGTTTTTTATTCAAAATTTTCAAAGATATACATAAATTTACATATTGGCGCGTTTTGAAATTTAGCATATTTGGTATAAGCGATAATAACGCCATGTGATTTACGACACTTTGTTAAAATTATTTCAAAGTACGAACGAAGGCTTTTTTCCCGCTCGTATACAATGAAAAAAAGGAAAGAAAAATAGGTTGCTATAAATTAAGAAGTTCGCCAAGTGAATTATTCTTGGCGCAAACTTAAAAAATGCTCAGAGATAAATTTTTGAATTTCTCCGTAAATTTCGCACCAAATTTTACAAAATTTAATATTTAAGCATAATTTGAGTCGTAGAATTGAAATATGAAAAACAAACTGGCATATCATTTTAGAAAAAGTCCGATTTTCTGTCAAAATGCCTATATTAAAAAATGCTATATTTAAATCTAATATATACCTTAAGTCGCGCTTTCGAGACATGAAAAACGCAGTTCTAATTTAGTCAATCGGCTCGGTAGAACGGGAGATATAGAACTGTCCCCCCTTTTTTCAGTCCAAAGGGGCAATTTGCTCTGAAGGACTATTAATTTCGTTTTGGTATTTTGCGTTGGTTGATTATAAATGTCGGTTCACTTTTGAAATTGTTGCCACCAAACATTAGAGCCCTGTATTATATTTAAAGAAATTAAATAATAATAAAAAAACTAAAATGTTTCAGATTTTAAATTACGTCCAAAGGGGCGTTTTTGTAACATTTTGTGTGTTACCTTTATTTATTAAATATCATGTTCTTCGCATTTAAACCATAAAATTCAGTTAAAGAACAATATCGCAAAATAATTTTAAACTGAGCAGACCTTTAGAATTTCCTATACACAGTCTCGCGCCCTGGAGATAAAGTGTTTTTTTCTGTGCAACGTTGCCATAGCTCGCTTTGAAATCCTTGAGTTTGTTAATCAAAAGTTCGTTAAAGTTTTACAAAAATTGAAATCGTTAATAAAACAAATTCCAAATTTCAAATTTGGGCTTCCAGATGCCCATATTCGCAGCAGGATTGCGTCATTCAAAATTCAATGGCTCTAGGTATCGTCGTTTTATAACAATGCGAGAAAAATGCATACATTTATGCACATTCTTCATTATTTCATTTTCTTTAAATATAATACAGGGCTGCAATATTTGGTGGAAACAGTTTGAAAAGTGAACTGGCATTTAACGTTTCCGACGCAAAATCGCAAAACGAAAACAATAGTCCTTCAGGAACAAAGTCTCTTTGGACTAATAAAGAATCTGCATAAATGTACGTGTTTCTCGCTTTGTGATAAAACAACGGTACCTAGAGTCATCCAATCTTGAATAACGCGCATTTTCACCCGAATATAGGCATCTGGAAGCCCAAATTTGGAATTTGGAACTTGTTTTATTATCTATTTCATATTTTGTAAAATTTTAATGAATTTTTGATTAACGAATTCAACGATTTCAAAGCGAGCAATTGAAACACTGTACGAAAAAAACCTTTTTGTCTCCAGCCTGCGCCATTTTATAATTATTTTGCGATATTGCTTTTGAACTGAATTTTTAGTACGAGAAGTGAGTTTAAGTACGAAGAACATGATATTTAATAAATAAAACTAACCCACAAAACGTTAAAGTCCCTTTGGGCATAATGTAACATCTCAAAGTTTTTTTTTTTTTTTTTTTTTTTTTGCGCAGTGTATCTTCGGATTACAAAATTTTGTGGGAAGCCATTTCGTCCATTCTCATCTTCGTACGACTTTAATCATCCGAGATATTAATAAAAATTCTGAAAACGCTAATTTCCATCCTCATTTTTTTGAATGGCAACAGTCTCGCACGCTAGAGAGAAAAACCTGTGTCATTTCGAATAGTGTTGCCACTGCTCGCTTTCAAATCGTGGAATTTATTAATAAAAATTTGTAAGTTTTACGAAATATGAAATAAAATAGCATTGCCAAACATTAATTATATTACTACTAGCGGAAGTACCCGATGCCAGTTAAGTTAGATTGAGAATAATGCATCTAACAATAGAGAGAACGATACCGCTGTAATCCTTCTCTAATAACGATGGAAAAAATACGATTCATAGTCATATGTTTTTCAGTCTGATGCGATATGGAACCCACATAAAAAATTTCGATCAAAAAATAAGCTAATTCTCTCTCATTATATCAGCAACAATGGCACGCAGTTTTTAATGATTTTCGTCTTTCTAATCAAATGATCGTAAAAGCTCAAGTTCCATCCAACATTTCACCTATAGTCAATTTTAGTCACTCAAATGTGGCAAAAAATTTATCATAATGGATCAGAAATCAGTAACGAGAACAAACAAACACACAAACAGACATTCTTCTTTATATGTATAGACTTTGCAAAACTTACAAATTTTTGATTAACAAACTCTACGATTTGAAAGCGAGCAACAGCAACACTTTTCGAAATAAAGCATTTTATCTCGAACGCGCGACACTGTTGCCACTCAGAAAAATGAGTTCGAAAATTAGCGAGTTTTTAATTAATATTTCGGCTGATTAAAGTCGTACGAAGATGGGAATAGCCGAAATGGTTTTCCAAGAATTTTTTGAATCGGGAATAATTTATTTAATGTTTGGCAATGCTATTTTTATTTCATCGTAAAACTTAGAAATTTTTTATTAACAAATTCTAGGATTTGAAAGTGAGCAACAGCGACAACTTTCGAAATAAAGCAGATTTTTCATCTCTAGCTTGCAGACTGTTGTCACTCGGAAAAATGAGGGCGAAAGGTATCGTTTTTCCGAGATTTTAATTAATATCTCTGATTTTAGCTAACTTTTTTTGAAAAAATGTGGACGTCGACCTTTTCGAGGACCCAGAAAAGAATCGTAGAAAGTTTGGTGATGGTAGCTGTAGTAGTGACTGAGTTATTAGAGGACAAACAAACAGACTTTCTTCTTTATGTATATAGATTACATAAGTCCTGTTCTGACGCTGAAGAAAGTACGCGATTTTATGTGACGTCACTGTATAAGGTATTTCTCCTGCCTTCTTAGCACACCTTCGTGGTGTTGAGTTCCCTAATCCCCAGTCGCCCTTTAAAAGCGGGAGTATATAAGGTATATTTTTCCCGCCATCTTAGCTTAGCATGCCTTCGTGGTGTAGTGGTCAGCACGTTCGACGAGTATTTGAGAGGTCCATGGTTCGAGTCCGGAAGAAGGCATGTTTCCGAAATAACCTGATGTCTCTACAACTGTTATGTCGAAAATTTTACGTTAATGTCAGCATTTTAAATAAACAGCTGGTGTTAGCAACTTTCGTGTTTCAGATTAAGATAATTGTGACGGTATGTTATTGCAATGTTAATTATTTTATTGATATTGAGAAAAAGTTGTTACACTAAATTTTAATCACGTCTTCAAACGTATATCTATTAACCTGAAGTGTCCAAAGTTTTTGTTTTTGGTTTGGCAAGAGAAAAATCCTGTACAAATTGTTTGTGGCTTGGAGAAAATAAGGGTTTTTTTCAGGTGCACATAGAACTCATAAATTTTGCTTTGGTCGCCGTTCGCAACTTTGTATGCAATACATTAAATTAATAGTTCAATTTATTTTCAGTTTTTCAATGCACAGAACTAATAAATTTTGCTTTGGCCTCAGCTCGTTCATCTGGCGGGCTTGCCCGCTAGTATTTTTTAAAGCTTGTTCTCATGCTTAAATAACATAGCCAAAACCGGTTTTTGAAATTGCAAATTTTGCACCGCCTGTTATTTGGTGTATAATCAGAAGATAAAGATAAACGCAGAATGTTTCATGATTAGTTCAATGCCTATTTTTTGCCAATTACTGAAAAACTGTTGCAAGACTAATAAAGAAGACATTCTTGATATGACGAAATTCTCACTTTATCATTTAAAGCATGTTTTCTCCCCAGGAATCTAGTGTCCAAAGCAATACAAGGAGAAAACTGAATTTTCTATAGAGAATTTTGGAGGAAATACGGTTTCATCATTTAAGCATATTATCTCTGTAAAGCTTATTATCAAATGTATCAAAATCCTATTACCTCTGTACAATTATCTAAGCCAGCATGAGGAATAAATGGAATTTTCTGCACAGAATGCTAGAGAAAATATCATATAAAGCATTCCATGAGAGGTTCAGAATTTCATTACATATTTAGCCCCACGCTAGAAGATTACCGCAGAATAGGCATTACCACAGTATACAAATGATTTTTGCAGCTTCAGGGCTGAGACCATCATTACTAAAGAATTAATTACTATTGAAAAGTACAGGAGTTTGAAACAATTGGATGCAGAAAATATCACAGAATTGTCTGAATCGTACATATGTACAGTTGTTTATATGTACAGTTGTTGTACATATGTACATATGTATGTATAACTTTATTGAAGTGGTAAGGATTTTGTTTAAATCCTGATTCTGACATACAAAAAGTACATAAAGTGGTCAGAGATTTGGTAGAAGCAATTGCTATCTAAAGATAATTACAGAATCAAAACAAAAATCAACTTAAAAGACGCATTTTAAAAACATTTTAATTATAGCATAATTCTGACCTGATAATATGTATTATAATTATTTGTATTACGCACTGGAGATTGTTATTTTGCGCAGCTAAAATTAACTTTCAAAAATGCATTAGAAAAACTTTTGTATGAAATTAGATTGGACATTTTTTATAGCTAATGTGTTCGTCATATAATTGCTCAATACGATTATTTAGATGAGTGAAATAAGGAATTATTTATCATTACAGCAACTTGCAATGAAATGCAACTGAAAGGCTTTTCTTCTTTTTGCTTCATTAAATAAAATAAAATTTATTTTTCTAATCTCTTAAATAAAATTCCGTTTAAATTTGTATGAGATATTAATTTCATCAGTATTGCCAATTTTCTACCTTTAAAAGATTGTTAAATTTATTATCACCAGTAAAATTGTTTTCAGAATTGTAAAATGTTTTCCGTTATTAAAAGGTTTCTAATTCAGTATTTTGTTTCTGTAAATGAATTAGAACTTTAATGACTCAGAATGACCATAATACTTGTTAAGTCAATGAATAACCAAAATAATGAATTTAGAATGACCAAAATACTACACTCATGTCCATAAATTCAGGATAATTCAGAATAACACGGAAATCGAACTCTAAATTAAAAATTTCACCTGTAGAATAATCGCAAACATCTTCAAGAATAATATGCAAATTTCAGGAAGCCATCAGATGACGCCGATAGTACGTCATAATGACAAGAATGTAAGAGAAGTGTATATAAGGAATGGTAGCAAAGAAATAAAATCGTTCACACAGCGTTCTGTAAGCCGCTTAATGCTACAACTGAATAGTTATGACACAGAGGACGCATGCCGATGATTTTGCACGTGTTAGAATTATCGACCACTTGGAATGCGGGCGTAATCAGATTGAACTATCAAGGAATTTGGAATAGCTCAAAGTCTTATCTCTAGGCTTTGGCAACAATTCCAAAGTGATGAAAATGTCAGTAGACATTACAGTACAGACGCCTCCGAGTTACAAAGCCGAATGACGATCGGTATTTGGCAGTAACTGCCAAAAGAAGCAGACGGAGCACAGCATCATACCTGTCTCGTCAACTATCTTCAGCCATGGGTATGACAATTTCAAGGTAAACCCTGTACAGGGGTTTGAGACCGACTGGTCTATATGCTCGCAGGTCTGTCAGATGTGTTCCGCTCACGGCAACTCACTGTCGCCAGCGGTTAGCCTGGAGTAGAGAACATGCAATGAGGACATCGTCACAGTGGGCTTGTGTGATGTCTTCCGACGAGCCCGGGTTTGCAGTCTGATTCACGTCGGATTTTCATAAGGAGAACTTGCTACCACCAAGACAGGTCATTGGTACCCGCTACCACCACGACAACGTCCTTGAACGACACCATTACGGTGATGCAGGATTGCTCGTTTGTGGTGGAATTATACTGGGTTCCAGAACAGATCTGCATGTTTAGAACGGAGCCATGACAGGGCAAATTTATCGGGACTTCATTCTGGAACAACATGTACGTTTATTTAGGGGTGCCGTTAGCACAGAATTTGTGTTTATGGATGACAACGCCCGTCCACACCGTACGAAAATTGTAAAGGAATGCCTTCAATCTGAGGATATCACCCGCATGGAGTAGCCAGCATTCTCACCTGGCTTGAATCGAACAGGACATGTGTGGAATATGCTTGGCCAACGGATTGCATCCCGTCAAACACCTCCTACACGTGTACCCGAACTTCGCAGAGCTTTGGTTGCTGAGTGGAGTAATCTTCCCCAAGATCAGTTCGATAATTTGATACTCACATGCCTAAGTATTGGATGGACTGTATTTAATCGTCTGGGAGACATACAATGTATTTATTAATCATCATAATAATCATGTAATGTTAAGTTTTTGTAAGGGAGACATTTTTTGTAATTGATCCCGGGAGCAAACGTTGTAATTTTCACGAATGGTATCATACATGCACCAGCCTTTTTGTTCTTTATGGTTTGTATAATAAATGGGATTCATGAATAAGTCCCATTTGTTTTGCTTCTGAACCTCTATTTACCGGAGCTGCCATTATCTTTGATTTAGGGACACGAATGTAATTGTTAAAGCAAGAAAAACTTGAATGAATGATAACCTTTTGAGCACATATGCAACTTTCCGCATACAATATTCTGAATGTTTTCAGAAAACGTTTAGTGAAGCAGGGGAATACCCTGATTAATCTTCAGAATTTTCAAAACAAAATTTCGGTTCCAATAAATTTGAAATTTTATACCGTTTTGTGTTTAATTACTTTCAGAATTATTAAAATAATACATTCCAATAATTGCGAAAATCAAATTCATTTCAAAATGTGCAACGTTGCTTCTTACTTTCTCTTGCAACTCCAGCTCCATTTGATTCTTATTACCTGTTTACTAAGAATTTCAGGGAATCTTTCTTAGCAAATCATGCTTTAGATATGACGATACGAGCTCAAACAACATTTGAAAATTTTCAGTAACTCTTTTGTCTTTAGTCTGAAGTATAGAAAAGCCATAAACAATTTAGAATATGTTTCCAACATGCGTCATTCATATTGCATTTAGAAAGCTCACGTTATAAGGTATTTCTCCCGCCTTCTTCGCATGCCTTCGTGGTGTAGTGGTCTGCATGCTCCACGCGTAACCGAGAGGTCCGTGGTTCGATTCGCAGCGAAGGCGTTGCTCATTTTCCATGTTTCCTGCTCCGAAATAACCTAATGTCTCTACAGCGTCATAAAATAATAATATTCAAAATCGTATCCCAGATGTTGAAATTACCTCATAACTCGTTTACAGTAATTTGCATTACAACGATCTGGCAAAATTAGAAAAATTAGCCTCAGTCAATAATTAATATCTAAGAATGTCCTTAATTCGGAATATCGTAAATCAACTGAATTGTTTATATGTATTAATTCCAGTATAATTGATTGTGATTATTACATTTACTTCCGTGACTTCAATTTGAATGAAATAATCAAGATAAAAAATTAAACGAATATTTAAGAATACTTACATATAAAGTGTCAATAATAAGACACTTTTGTATTAGTTTTTAAATTAGCTTCTCTTCGTAGGGTTTTATTTGTAACATATTTCAAATATAACGTTGATGGAATCTCATAAAATTTCCCCAGAAAACTTCGGTAGGGAAATGTGAAAATTGTTTTCCCAAAGTAAGTTAATTTCTCTTCTCGGTATGTCAGTTATCTGAAATTCTCAAAATACTAGTTACTGCATTCTTCATAGCAGATTTCAAAGCATACTAAAATTATTCTTTTGAATTCCGTGACTTAATTATTTTAAATCCTAATGTCTAATCTTCGGCCCATCGCTGAACATTAGTAATTCGACCTGGGTTCAAAACCCGACAAATGAGCTAGATGCATGGGAGTTGTCATGCTTTTCCCCGTATCTAAGGGCGCAGGCTTAGTCCAGTGGCTTCTTCGTGATTCGAAAACCAAAGGTCTGAAATATTCAAACCCATGTGCAGCATGTACACTAGCCAGTTTTCTTTAAAATATCCTCCACGAAGGAATTCTCCTCCTTAAAGTTAGCAACCATAATCTAAATAAATCCTAATTTTAATATTGTAATGTTCTTCACCCAATGCATGAATTATGTAAATACGAAATGTTAATATTATTAATACTCTACTTTCGGGTACAAAATTGGATTTCTTCACTGTTTTTAAATTTCTTAATCAAGGTAAATGAAATATGGGTTATCTTCCTAATGCCACTACCTCTTTTCCAGTATCAATTTTGGCTGACAGTATTCTGTGAGACGAAAGAAAGAAAGATGACCCATTTATTAACTCCCAACTCTTTGTGCATCTAGCAGACAAGAATCAACTCTTTGGCAAACTTACAATAGGTCAGAATTGACAGACCAGACAGCAAATATTATCAGAGTCAATAACAGGGATATCAAATGTAGAAACCCTGCATAGCTATACAGATTTAAACGTAACAATGGTCTTTGATTCCAATTCAGAATAGGAGAATAGAAATTAAGTATCAAATCCATAATTATAAATTTTAACATCTGAGGCAAACATCAAAAGTAATGCCTTTAAATATTGGTTTTCTCCGTTTTACATTGTTATTCACTAATGGTTTTGCCCGCCTCTACTTATTATTGAAGCAATCTTATCGATCTATTACATCAATTGCGTTTTTAATACTAAAATAATCAATACAGAAGATTGCCTGATAGGGAGATATTAATAAGTGCAATTACTGAATATAGTATAAAAATAATATAACAAATAAGTAAGACACACAAAGTTTGTATGCTAATATGAAAATGAGACAAAAATATATAAAATACGTAACAATCACCACATACATGCAGAATAAATCATGCTTTAACCGGATGTTGTAAGATTAGAGGACTCCAAAACTTGGCCAGAAATTTTAATTGCCTCTTAACTTTTTTGTATATTTATGTTATGAATAGTGTTAGATATACAGGTACCGCGGTTCGTTAGTGCAAGCTTCTTTAAATGATACTATTCCTTGAGAGACCTCCTGTAAAGAATAGCGATCGGGCTTATCGAATCTTCAATAATAGCACAAATTCTTGTCTCGAATAGTGAAACGTTTCAGATATAAGGCCATTAATGTTAAAACCGGAATCAGTAGAAATGTTAGAAACGAATGAATTAATGTTAAACACGACCATTAATGTTAAAAACGAATAGTGAAGAGTTAACAGGGTCATTAATGTTAAAAACTGAATCAGTAGAAAACGTTCACAGAGCCGACTAATCTTCTCTCAATCTTCTTCCTCCATTTAAGAAGAAAACGCTGATTGGTTATTGCGTTTACTCAACAATAAAACTCAACCTCATACCAAATATCGGTGAGATTTTTGATAAGCTGGGTACCGAGGTACAACTGATGGGAGGAATGCTTTTAGTTCCTTACATTTCTTCAACGGTAGCCTTCTAACAGTCATTCAATCCGAGTTCACTGTCTCATTACGGACAATCCTTTCTTTTAGTTCATGCCAAATATAGAAGGAGTTTAGAAGGTATTCAGAACATTTGAAAATAACGTGTACTTCCGCTTGATGTCGAACATGAGACTGCTGACCTGCCAGACAGATATCTAACTATTAGAAGGTAATAGCACATGGAAATAACGTTTAAAAACCTGTCATATATTTTTAGATATGATGTCGTATGAGGGGCAGCAATTGGTGTAGTATTTACAGAGTTTGTGTGTTGGGTTACGACGTACGCTACTTCTTTGATCATAATATCATTGCTGAGTACCCAGTCCAAGTAAAGTCTCTTGGTTTTAGGAATTCAGAAGAAAGATATTTAATATCTCATTAAAGAATTTTGGGAGCTTTTCTTTCAATGGCAGAAAGTCTGAAAGCAGAGTTATAGTTCATTGTTCCCAAAGCGAAAGTAGTTTCATAGATATCTATTTTAGCGCTCTGTAATAGAGTTAAACTGCAACACACAAACAGACGAATTAACCCCCAAGAAAAGAGTTCTGCAGGCCCATAAAGAAATTCTATTACGACAGGGTTGCGTTCTGCAAGGCACAAAAACTGCAGTCTACACCCGCATCGCATTTTTGAGCCATCGGTATACATATACATGCAAAGCGCTATAAAACAGTGTTTCTCAATCTGTGGTCCTCCTCGAAAAAAAGTAAAATTCAAACTAACTGCATATACTACTATACTATAGCTGAAAATCTTAGAAGATTGGAAATTATACATGCCAATAGTCTATCATTTTTCTCTTAAGACTGATACTTTATAAAATACACTGCTCGACATTGAAAATGCAACACAAAAAGGGAGTGGTCAGAAAGTGATAAAATTTGGAAAAAAGACAGAGACAGCAAGCAGCAATAAGTGATCTTTATTTCAAAATGATAGTCAGAATACAGATCAAGAACAGCGTCGGCTCAGTAGGATGTAGGACCACCGCGGACAGCGATTCACGAAGAAACACGACATAGAGTCAATAAGAGTGCGGATGATGTCCTGAGGGATGGCTCTCCATTCCCTTTCAACCACTTGCCACAGTTTGTCTTCTGAACGAGGCAGGGGCAGCGTCTGCAAACGGCGTCCAATCACATCCCACACATGTTCGATTGGTGACAGATCAGGAGAGTACGACGGCCAGGGAAGCATTTGTATACCTTGAAGAGCATGTTGGCAGATGCGAGCACTG
>KK115717.1:590958-641600 GCA_000611955.2 Stegodyphus mimosarum
TACATTATCCAAGTATCGTTCGGCTGTCATAGTGCCCTGAATACGAACTAGAGGTGAAGTGAAATCGTAGGCAATAGCGCCCCAAACCATTATGCCACGTTGTCGCGCGGTGGGGCGTTCCACAATTACTGCCGGATTAGATCTGTCTCCACTTCGACGCCACACACGCATGCGGCTACTGTCACTGGATATACAGAAGCGTGACTCATCTGATAACACGACGTTTCGCCATTCTGTCATGCACATCGCTCCAGTTCGGCACTATTCTAAACGTTGGCCTCTATACTGTGGGGTCAATGGCAGTCTTCTTAACGGACGCCGTGAGTGCAGGCCACATTCAACCAATCGACGGGAAATGGTTCTCGTCGACACGGGAACATCCAGGGTATCTTGCACATGCTGCAGAATTGCGGTACAAGTGACTTGCGGAACCGCCACAGCTTGTCGACGGATGAGTCGATCCACGCGTGCTGACATCACTCTGCCTGCACCTGCACCCCCTTCTTCCCACATTCCCTTGTTCCAACAATGTTCGCCATAGCCGATGCACCGTGCTCGCATCCATCTGGGTGTCAGTTGCGATTTGACGTAAGGACCAACCCGCCCTTCTCAGTCCGATCACCATACCCCTCGTAAAATCGTCTATCTGCTGGAAGTGCCTTCGTTGATGGCGGCCTGGCATTCTCTACTATTACACGTATCCTCCGGGACAAAAACCAACTTTCTTCGATAATTCGTCTGGCACAAATAACGACACGAATATTGCCCATTCTGCTCGTTCCTTCCCTTGACGTGCGTCGGAGAGCTGCGCATTTCACATCATTCGCATAACTCAGTGACGTGCGTCTACTCTAAAATTTGCATAAATTTTGACCACTCCTTCTTGGTGTTGTATTTTCAATGTCGAGCAGTGTATATTACTGGTTACTCTACCTATGGAATTCTCATTGTAGTTTTAGCAGCAAAAGATGGATTTAAAGCAGCGTAACTGTGGTTCTTCGTACTCGCGTATATCCAAACACACAACAGCTATGCAAGAACCGGCGAAAGTTTCTATCTCGGTATTGTGAATAACAACATTTATTTAAATTTTTAATTAATAGGGTACATATTATACAGACTCTAACAGCCTTGAATTATTAAAAATAAATAAAAATTTATTTTATTAATACCAATATAAAATTAAATGAATTTTAATTATATGTATTTAAAAAATATAAGTATACTGGTAATAACAAATGTTCTCTTTTAAAGGGGCAAGATTAAGTTAGCTTGATTATGTAAAAAACGTTTGAGAAACGCGGGTGTACAACATACCACGTGATGTAGATTGTGCTATTATTTTTACATTCCAATATCTCATTTCCCGAGACGCAATGATTGACGTTGTCTTCCTTTTTCAGCATCTGTATAGAGTTCAGTCTTTTTTTGGCTGTGTGCCAGAGTTAGCTATAAACTAAGGATGAGATGATTAGCGTAGCACGTGTAGTAAATATTAAGCCCTATTTTTCTGATAAAACGCTGTATTTAATCCACGTGCCTGAATTCGAATTCAAAACTTATGACTTGGGGAGTCAGCTACCTTTGATAACCATAACACGCGGAGGAAGAATTTCATTTTGACACCACATGAACAAATCACATGAACATGGACACTGATTACTAACTCGAATACATATGTATAAGAACTTTACAAAAAGATAAGAAAGTACCTCAGAAAGTTTATCGAACCGGGCAAATAGCTCATTCAGAATTTTAACCAATTCCGGAGCTGTACATGTTGAAGATATGGCAGTAAATCCGACAATATCAGCAAACAGTATGCTAGAGAAGGAAAAAAAACACATTATAAGCATAAAAAGACAGAACAAAAACAAAACAGAAACGAATCTTTATAAACTGACTTCAACCAGTTTTACATAAAACCAGCTTAATGTCTTTCTAATCCATTATGAACTAAGTGCAGAGTTTGACTTCATCCTTATTTATTTACTACACGTAGAATTAAAATTAACCAAAGTATTGAATGAATTAAAAGTTTTCATATATATATACACACACAGTATCCACAAAAGTCCTTATCCGGCTTTTATTTCTGCAACCGTAGGTCGTAGACAAACAGTTTCAGTCACAAAAATGTTTTAAATGACACAAACATTCATGTTTTGGCACTTACACATTTAAAGAAGCATTTTTAGTCCAAAGGGATTTAGTCCCGAAGGACTATTACTTTCGTTTTGCGATTTTGCGTCGATTCACTCTGAATGCCCGTTTCACTTTTCAAATTGTTGCCACTAAATGTTATCACTCTGCATTAAATTTTAAAAAATGAAAAATCTGCATAAATGTATGCATGTTTCTCGCATTGTGATAAAACCTAGAGCCATCGAATTTTGAATGACGTAATCCTACTGCGAATATGGGCATCTGGAAGCCCTAATTTTGAATTTGAAATTTGCTTTATTATCGATTTTATGTTTTGTAACATTTCAACGAATTTCTGATTAACAAACTAAATGATTTCAAAGCGAGCAATGGCAACACTGTACGGAAAAAAAAAATTTTTATCTCCAGCGCACGAGACTTACGGAAATTCTAAAGATATGTTCATTTTAAAATGATTTTGCGATATTGATTTTGAACTGAATTTTATGGTTTGAGTACGTAGTACATGATATTTAATAAAAAAAGTTAGCACACGAAACGTTAAAAAAACGCGCCTTTGGACGTAATTTAAAATCTGAAATCTTTCAGATTTTTTAAAAATGAATTTAATCTAACATTTTATGTGTTTCTATTTATTTGGTTTTATAGAATTTTACATTAGTATTTACACTATGAGATAATTAGCATTATATTGAAAGGTAAATTAAGTTTTAATCATACCTGTTGCAAAAAGATTAAAAATGAAAATATTTAAAATTTGAAATTTGATCAACCAAAAATTTTAATAGATAAAAAAACTTACACTGTTGAAAATATTGGATTGGCCAGAAAGTAACTTCGGTTTGCACAAATCGATACCACCTTTTCCTTTTGATATGCGTTTGTCAATTTTACAATTTTTTTCTTTTGATATTTGGCAGCTGACATTTTCAGGTTGCTATAGAAACAAATTCCGTGTATTCTTGTTTACAACTGTTAGCTTACGAACAATTTTAACATGGGTTGCAAAAATAAATAAAATATTTTAGACATATTTTACTTTTTTATTTTTATAAAGGCAAGAAAGCAAAAAAAAAATTGATGTATGAAATTCGTGGTGTTGATTGTTTAACAGAACGCGTGTGTCAGAATTGGTTTAAAAGGTTTCATTCAGGAGAATTTTCACTTGATGATGACCAACGTTCTCGCCGAACTTCTGAAGTTGCTATTAACAAAATTAATTGAATCGAATCGTCATATAACTGTGCAAGAAACTACAGAAAGTTTAAATATACCACGCACAACATTTGAAAGTCACATAAGATGTCTTGAACTCGTTAAGAAGCTCCATACTTTAGTTGAATAAATGAACTGAAAGATATTCACTTAGCACAACGAATCAATATTTGCAAGACGCATTTCAAACATAATGCAGTCGACCCTTTGCTGAAACGAATTATCAGTGGTGATGAAACATGGATCGTTTACTGTAATATTAATCGAAAAAGATTAGTCCAAGCATGATCAATCAGAACAAATCATAACGAAAGCTAAATTGCATCAGAAAAAGATCATGCTGTCAATTTGGTAAGATTACAAAGGTGTTGCGTATTTTGAGCTGCTTCCAAGCAACCAAACGATCAATTCAGGTGTTTATTGCCAGCAACTTACGAAATAGGATGAAGCAATCACAAAGAAAAAGCCAGAATTGACAAACCACAAAGGAACCATCTTTCCACCACGACAATATGTGGCCTCACGCATTATTAGCAACACGTGCGAACTTATTGGAGCTTGATTGGAAATGGATGTCGCATCCCTTCATATAGCCCAATCGTGCACCATTGGATTGTCATTTATATCGAAGTTTAATAAACTTCTTAAACCGTAAAAATTTCAGTAATAACGATGACCACAAATTGCACTTGCTTTAGGTTTTTTGCTAATAAAGACCAGAAGTTAAATGAGCATGGAATCATGAAGATACCTGAAAGATGATAAAAGGTCGTCAAACAGAATGGAGGATATTTGATTGATTAAAGTTCATTTTTGTTTAGAAAAAATTGAGTTTTATTTTACACTAAACAACCGAAATTATCTTCTTCCCAACATGATATTAATTAACAGTTGAGAAAATATAAAATTTGATTAGTTGTTGAGGTTACAGGGGCAAGCATCTGTTTGAAAGTCAGGAAAATATTGAAATCTGTAAATGGATGAACTTCTGAAGTTCTACTGCAACGTACCGCTTTTGTTAACTCATTCACACTCACAGCGAATGATAAATCTTATAATTATGTTAATCAAATGTAAAGATTAACATAAATGTAAAGATCAAATGTAAAGATTAACATAAATGTAAAGATCAAATGTAAAGATTAACATAAATGTAAAGATCAAATGTAAAGATTAACATAAATGTAAAGATCAAATGTAAAGATTCCCCAAAGAATGCCAGAAATATAAAAGTTAGCAAACAACATATTTTTGCACTTAAATACAAAAATATAAAACTGACAAACAAATCTTAGTACGACACATTTCAACTTTTCATCTGTGATGCAATAAAATAAGTTTTTGTATCCAGCATGAACAAAATAATAAATACGTATTTTATTTAAAATTCAGTGAAAAATATCGATTTTTTACTTTCAGTAAGTGCACGTTTCGCAATAATTGTGAAGCAGCTTTGATATGCGTAAGCTTCTATATGCGAATTCATATCAATGAAAGAAAACGGAGGAAAATCAAACAAGCTTAGATGCATTCTTTTTGAACTAAAAGTATTCTGTCTGATAAAATATTCATTTTATTCCCATTACACGGAAGATAGTTTCCTATCAAAAAGTCGAAAATAACTATAGAAATAAATAAACTTTAGATTAAAAAGAAATTGCAGTTCACGACAGCTCACTTTACGAAGTTTTGAAAATTGCTAATCTTTTCGATTGCATTTTATTTTCTTGCAAATGGATAAAACGGCTGGAAATAGCAAAGTACTTAGATTTAAGGAGGGGACAAAATTCTTTAAAAATAAATTCATGTTCAGTTTGTTGATGAATAATGAAATAGAAACTAAATTTATTCATACCGGATTGAAAAGAATAAAGTTTTCTCATCTTGCACAAACAGGATAGAAATATTTAATTATAGATTGTAGTAATTAGATGACTAATTTTTTTAGATATTATCCCATTATGAATACACCTATTTTCCTATAATATTAAAATATAACGCATGGCAATAATTAACTTTATGTTAATCATTTTTCTTTCTCTGTCGATAAGATTTCATTAAATAGTGGCATTTGAGGAAACATCATTATAATATATATTATTTAATGAATTATAAATATTTATTATAATCAAAGAATATATAATCATATACATTGTTACACAAATTATAAATAATATCAACGAGTTTTGCTTATTCCAGAAATTTTACAATAAGGTACGTTAAAAAAGTTTAAGTTTATTCTATTTTATTTAATTTCATTAAAACCAACTATATAATACACTAGCTGTTACCCGGCTTTTCATCTGATGCGTACAGGAATAAATCGGAATGTTTTCCGAAGTGTGATCAGGCCTATGTGAAAAGCCTGTATTTTCTAAATTTAGCCCACAAACTTGTAGCGATTGTCCTGTGCTTTGTTCATGATAATTGCAAATGCAAGTCGCACCGGAAACTGCAAACGTTTAAATTCGAATAGCATATCTGTCGGAATCATTGGGATACGTGGCAACAGTACATCTTTTCCTTTGAATTTTACGTTTAAAATTGTAGCTTCAATGATATTATTCCTCATTTTGTTTCATCGAAAGCCCGATACCACTGCAAAATCGTGGCGGATTGAAGTTCCGGAGAAGAATGGCAGGCCAGGCAGGTCAATTTTCAATTTTAAAACGTACGACGGCATGCCTAGCAAATCAAATGAATTTAAGAAATCAGTTGGATAATTGACAAATTCTTCTCGATTCATTGCAGTATCGATGGAATTATACGTTGTCGCTTTGCCTGGTATTTAATTTTGAATGTTGAAATTGATGGCATCGACATCTTTGTTTTTGGATGCTAATATAGCACTTGAAATGAGTCACTGATGATTTTTGTAATTCTGTAAAATTTCATAATTTATGACAATAATTTTAAATTCTCCTAAGACGCATAATTTTTCTCTGTTATCAAAAGGAATTCTCTTACTACTAGTTACGCAAGATTAAATTAAATTACTCTCACTTGACAAATACTATAAATGTACCGAAGAAAATATAAGATAACTCACAGTTGAACTACCGGAATCCATCATCATAAGAAGCTATAGACGACATCGACAAAAGAATTCCCCCATTGAATTGCGTCCTAAGTATAATCAGCTCCAAAATAATGTTCAAGAAAAATGACATCTTGTAGGACCATTCATGAATTCGTCCTTAAGTAATCGACTCCAAAATAAAATTCAAGAAAAATGACATCTTGTAGAACCATTAATGAAGACGCCCGGAAATAAAAAATTCTGAGATATGGAAGTAGACGAAAGGAGAAACCAAAGGAATAAACTAGCTGACACTCAGGTGCTTCAGCTGCCAATGACCACGGAACTGTACGAGCGACGTCCCCAGGTTGAATTTTTACTTCTCATGAGCGGAACGCTTTGCACACGATTTTCAACAACGGGGCGGCAGAAAACATCCATTTTGCAGGAAAAACCACTCGGAGAGAGCTAGGAAGAGATCACTCTAAGTTCTACATCTCGCACCTTTTTCAGGAAAATTCTCCATTCACCACATCTTCAAAACTTGAATCGGTCTGTCCTCTGCTAATACTACCGTACTCAAAAACTCTCAACTCAACTCAACTGACTTCTAAACTCGTGCAAGAATCGAGGAAAACTCATTTTCTCCTCTCATTAAATATTACTGATCAAACCTAAAACATAAAATTAAAGTTCGCCAACCCGAGACTTTCACTATAATTTAACCGAACAAATTCACCCCCTCAAGCGAATCAAGATAAAGTCATTGTCCACAGTCGACGGTTGACGATCTGCGAAATGACTCATCCAACACCTGCGAAAATTTGAGACAAAAAATTCGACCCCCCTTGGTAACAAGCGGGAAAATCTAAGGAGAAACATCAAAAACTGCCCTTTCAAGATCCAATTTACAACCTTTCTTCATAAGCAAGGTATCATTCACAAAGCGAGAGGGCAACTGAAATGCGGGAAGCCAATTACGATATCCATTTTACTGCTTCGTAACAAAAGACATTGGAAACAACACTATACTGTCCTCAGTTCCAACTCTTATCTCAAAAGCTATTTCCGCAGATGTTACTTCCGTTAAAAGACGTTCCCTTTCTTCGTTAGAAAATTGGACCCTTGAAGAAAAATAATTGCCTAAAGATTTTAAATACATTCTTTACAAATATAAATATATTCATTACGCTCTTCTGAATTTCAAATTTAAAAATCAAATACAAATAAAAATAAAATACTTAAATAATTTATTACCTTAATACTTAAAATAATGGATTAATGAGTAAACACAATTAAATGTCGCGACACAGAATTCCCGACACAACAAATCGCTCGTCATATGAGTCGAAGCGATGCGGCGATTAGAAGATGCTGGCAAGAACGGGTGGACGATGACAGATTTCAGCGTCATGATGGTTGCGGTGGACCTAGGGCCACAACAGATCGGGAGGATTGTCAGATCAGCTGTCACAGCGCCCGACTCATTCCTGTCAACCATTAGACGTTCGACCCGCAGACGAGTGTCAAACCATGACCATTGACAGACGACTGATACAGCGAAATCTACGCTCCTAGCGACCGTTACGCCACCTGCAACTCACCCCTGCATACTGTCGAGCCAGATTACAGTGGAGCTTGGCTTGATAAGGTTGGAATGATGCTGACTGGGGACATATAGTCTTTAGAATCCCGCTTCTAACTGCGTTGTGACGATCACCGAAGACATGTCTGGAAAGGCCCAGAGCAGCGTGCCGATCCTGCTTTCACTATTGCACGCCACACAGGCCCTCAACCAGGAGTTATGGTCTGGGATTCCATTTCCCTTGATAGCCGATCTCTTTGGTCGTCATTAGAGGCCCACTTACAGCACAGCGGTACGTCGAGGACATTCTGAGACCTCTTTTGCTACTGTTCCTTTTGCAGTACCATGGCCTTATTTTTCAGCAAGATAATGCCAGACCACATACGGCACGTGTTGCTATGAACAGTCTTACAGCTTGTCGAACCCTTCCTTGGCCAGCCAGATCGACAGATCTCTCTCCAATCGAGCATGTCTGGGATATGATAGGAAGACGACTGCAACTACCAGGGAGGAATGTTGATGACCTAGCCCGATGATTGGGGCAAATTCGGCAAGAAATACCGAAGGAGACCATCCGGGAGCTTTATCAGTCTATGCCAAGCCATGTGGCAGCTTGCATCCAGGCTAGAGTTAAGTCAACACCTTATTGAGCTTGTTACTTTGTAACTATGTAACTGTGAAATAAATTGTTCAATTGTTCTGAAATTTTCTATTCTGCCGATTGTGTTGTTATAGAATATATATATATATATATATGTTAATACTCATATACATATATACAAATTTAACAGAAAAGCCGAAATTTATTCAGGAATTCTTATATCTCTTTAGTATAAAGCGATACTTAGAAACATAATATACAAATATTAAAAAATGTCACACCGCCATACGACATGCTCTGCTGCTACACAAAATGCTTTTAAAAACGCACAAAAGCTAAAATTACATAATATTTATATCGCCATTAGGCCGCTCTACTGGCACGGCTG
The DNA here is from genome assembly GCA_000611955.2 of Stegodyphus mimosarum. Taxonomy (NCBI): domain Eukaryota; kingdom Metazoa; phylum Arthropoda; class Arachnida; order Araneae; family Eresidae; genus Stegodyphus; species Stegodyphus mimosarum. Next base: position 599,933 of record KK115717.1, read on the forward strand.
CCACAGCCTTGCATCTCTCCGGCACGGAAGCACTAAAAATACTGTTGAGCCGAAAGTCCTGCCAAAAGGTTGGGTGGAAGGTAAGAGGGCTGGTTTACCCGTTGACCGCTCTTTAGGATGTTGTCCCTCAAAATTTGAGTGGAAGCTTAATAGTCAGCTAGGCTCGGAACACCTCAATCACCTGTAATCACCTGTAGCAGCTTCCTGTAAATGTACTTGTTTGGAACAACAACGTAATATGTAATAAAAAATTAAGATTCTAATATATCTGAAAGCAAAGAATAAGTTTTGATCTAATTTCTTCATTCAGGAGAATATAAAGCGCACAATGTAAACATAAGGTTAACGTCAAAAATTATTTGAAAGTTATAAGCATATTTTCAAAATTAAAAATAAAATCGATTCTTAAGCGAAAAAAGGAAATAACATCGCTTTACTTTAACATGATTAGAACCGCATGGCTTCTGCCCGGGAAACGCAGGAAAACTTACCGGAAAGGAGCATTTATTCAGATGAAACACCCAAATAATTATTATAAAAGCTTTATATTTTATTCTGATTTGTTAACTTTGTGGTGCATTTTCAATTTTATAAATAATAAATAGAATTGCAAAAATCTCACGAATTTCAGAAATAAAATAAGTTCCACGTGCGATCCATTTTCTAAATAACTTTTAATATCGAGGCCCTCTATGCAGACTAATATTACATTGCATCGAGCTTATGCCTTTGATTTCTGAATCTTCTCGTACTAAGAACAATTTTATGATGAACAAAGCACTTTATTTACTGGCACCTGGAAAGTTAGGTAGGATTTATGATTACCGCTCCCAATACGGCGACGATCATTTTTGAGACTGGTTAACCGATTTCAGAAAAGTAGCGAGAATTACCCGTACGAAGAGATGGATGCCATCGTAAAGGACGTTTTAAAGGAAACAGGATAGGATTTACGGTACACCGGGGGGGGGAATAAAAAACGAATGCAGTCAGGCCATTTATCGGGAATATAATCGTCTTTAAAATAATAAGCTTAGTAAAAATTAGTTTTAATTAATCTAATCATAAATTTCTGAATGATTGTAAAAAATATTGAATACTAAAGAAATTTAATTGCTTATCATAGATATCATTATATATCTAACTAAAAAAAAAAAGTAATCTTTAAATTAGATTATTCTTCAGTTTCTATGAAACAGCATTGGAAAATCTAATTTATAAAACATAAAATAGCTTAAAGAATTAAACCTAAGAATAAACATGTAAAAATGTAGAATAAATCAAGTTACAGAACTCAAATAGTTCCACATAATTTAAAAGAATTCTACTGAAATAGTGATTCATACGTTTAATAAATTTCCTTCGTCATATAAGAGAAAAAACTGAATAAACGGTATGCATATTAATAAAAATATAAAAATCAATGAAGTTTTAGCAGTAGAAAAGTATTTTCTATAATATTATTGTAATTTTATTAAAAGGATCTGAATATTATTGTGTATCATTAGAGATGTATCATTATGAATAGACGTTCTAGTGCTCTGATCTTCAAATACATATGTTATAAATATATTTTAAATTATATTCATTAGATATAATATTTAAAAATAAAATATTGATTTAAATTATCCTGAAAAAAGTTTAATGTTTTTAAATCGCTCTAAATGTTCCAAAAAATTTACAATTCGAAAAGTCACTTCAGCGGCAATACTCGTCATAAAATATAAACTTGTTTAAAATATGTTTAAAACATAAATATGTTTATGTTTTATGAAAACTCGTCATAAAACATAAACATATTATTTTGATTCTAAAAAAGCCAGAGATTCTACGAATGGTTCTAATGCAGTCGAAAAATTCTAATGTAAACTGAACGCGAATTGCAGAGCTTGAATATGATTTACCAGACTACAAGGAATGTTTGATCGTCATGTAGCGAGTTATAGTATTACTAGGTAATTTTAGAATCTTAACCTCAATAATTTTAAGTAAGGCACGGAAGTAACGCACGGAATCATAGTCAAGTACCTGACCGACAGATATAATGGCAAAATAGGTATCGACGCAGGAGTTATAATTGTCAAGTTATCATCTATTAATCTCATCTTATGCTTTTTTCAACATGTTCAAGCTTATCTTTTGCTTTTTATGATATAGGCTGACATTCCTTGTTCATCTATTCCGTTAAAGCAATTTCCAATTAAAAACCTTTTAGTCCACTTACATACAGTATTCTCCTTTCGGTAGGCTACCACATTTCCTACTGTTAACCACTCTCAACACAACCAAACAATAACAGTAACAAACGAAATGTACTTTTTATATCAAATTGATGAGATTTCAAAAAAAAAAAAAAAGAATACGATGATTCATTTCCTTTCTCTTTTGAAACTCAATATATTCATCTGATATATCTAGGAATTTAATTTAATCTAAAAAAAGAGAGCATTTTGAAATGGATAGCGGGGAAAAGGCTGATATCCAAACTTTCATCTCAAAGAAGAGTTTATGTTTAAAACTAAGGGAATAAAATAAATACATGTAATCTGTTCTTCGTATATAGATTTCAGTTTAACACCTGAAAAGTTTTAATGTTGACAGTTACACTAGGCATGTTTAGTTTAAGAATAGAAGTTTAAGAATTAATCCTCAGAAATTCAAGAAGCAGAAGATAAAATTATATCTTAAAGAAATGAGCTATTGAAAACAGCAATGTCTAATGTAGAAGTTGGAACTATTATTTATGAAAATTTTCTAATTTTTATAGCAAAGAAAATTTTAATTTCTCATGCCAATTTTTGCCTTTATTGCTACTACTATATTAGATTACCACATCCAAAAAACTGAGTAAAATAATAACATTTTTTATTCGGCCAAGAAATAGTTCACGTAGCGAAAACAACAACTAATTAGTTTTTAAGGAAAACTTTTATTTTCTGTGCAAAACTTCATAATCATATAAAACACAATTTGTTTAAAATGAAATCACTGTTAAATTACAATCCAAATTATTCAAATAGTTTTGTTTAAAAAATCACCTAAAATCTCCTTTTGCGATTCATTGGCTGGTGAAAAATTGTTATAAAATAAAAAAAATATGAAAGCATTATGCTTTACGGTTTGGAAGTTATTGTTAACGAATAACTCATTTTACAACAACTGGCAAGTCAAAATCTTCAGCTTCGCGGAGATAAAAATTTATAACTTCAAAATTTTTCCTTTTCCTGTAATAATGATTTTAATTTATTATGAAGTACTTGATTTTCAAATGGGATAGATTTTTTTTTCGTTAAGAGACCTTGAAGTTTACAGAGTGCACGATGAAGTTAGAATTAAAATTATAATACTTAAGATAAAGTTACAGAAAGGATAGACGAGCTTTATTTCGATAGACTAGCTTTACTCTTTGCCTAAGTCATCAGTATTTAGCATGCTTAAAAATTATAAGAATATTTTGAAGCCTTTTGTTTAGACCTTCAGTGTGATAGTTTCAGTTCAGTTCAGTACGATAAATAAATAAAATATATTTTATGACAAGCATTTTTGTCAGATAAAAAATACTTTTATAAAATGTTTCAAAACATATTTATTCCTTACAAAATGTTTTTAATCCTGACAAAATGCTTAAAAATATAATTATAAATCACAAAAGTATTTAATAACATTATATTTGTTTAGTAATTTGTAATGTAATGTTTTTGTCATACATTTCTAAGCCAAAAAAAACAGACAATAAAGCAAAATTGTAATAAGGAATAAAGTTTACATTTCAGTGTTTAACCACTGTTATTATGTTCCTTTTGACTAGCCTGTGGCGTTATATAATTACTATTCTTTATTGTTGCATATGCTATCTCTATCAAACTAAATTTTCAATAACTCTTTAATTTGCACTGCTTGATTTCCAAAACTATTTCTTTGTATGTCAGAAACAGTTAGGGATATAAAACATATAGTGGTTCCAACTACCTAGTAATCGGTTGTTGATTAGTTTGAAGTATTCGTAATCAACTACCTACAGAAAAGGAAAAGATACACAGAAAATAATCGTTCCTCCGTAATTCGTAATTCTCCTTTAATGATTAAAATGGATTAAAATTGTAATTAAAGGTATCCAGTAAGCTGAAAACTAAAAGCTTAGCTTGCCCGAAATGTACCCAAATACCTCCAAATGTTTCTCAAAATACCATAATTTTCAAACTGTTCAAATAAAACTAAAACTGGAGAATAAGCGTCCATAATAATTTCTATACTGTAGTTGGAGTTTGATAACAAGAATAAAATACTTTTGCTTATGACACCTTCTGATAACTGGATTAGAAATTCAACAATACTGGATATTTATGATTATGTTTCGATGGCAAAAATCAGCGTTAAATTGAATATGCATTGTAAAGAATTCTCCAACTGAAAATCGCACCAAAAACGCATATATGATTTATTCCCATTTGAAGGAAATATATCCAGTCTATCGTCCAAATATTACGATCGGTTAAGAGATAATAAAAATGATGGAAAGCTGGTGAAAGAAGCAGTGACACAATTTCGCCCGATAATACTTAAAATCCAGCTTATCATACAGTGGATGATAGATGACAGAAAACGTCCAAGTTACTTCAGTTGTTCCTTATGAATATGAATGGTGGTTTATATTGATGATAAGCAAAGTGCTGATGATACGCTGATGATACATAAAATAATCTGCAGATGGGTAAAACATGTCATGTTTCATACAATAAAATGTCGAATAAAATTAAGTACAATTTCTTAGAATTTTGAAATAATCAAAATTAATTTCACCTTTAAACTTCAATGCAAGTATGTGTTCAAGTGCTTATGTTTTATGTGTTTTATTACCCGCAGACGAAATTTATTACCATGAGCACGAAACATAGCATACCAATTTCTGACAGAATGTATACTAAGCATAATTTCTCTGTTCGCTTTTTACGATGTATTTCTTCTTATTAGTTTAGATTGTCTAAGGCATATCATTTGGAAATCTCCAATGATTTACAAAAATGCATGACTAATCTGAGAATTTAATAGGTAACACATATTTCTTTTGCGTAATGCAAATTTGATGCCATTTTCATTTTACTGTTATCATTAAATTCGAAATAAATTCTAATAAAGATTTAAGTAATAGCGTGCGCGCATCAAAGGCTTAAACCTATTTCGCACAAAATTCAAAGTCTTGAATACATAAGTACTACTGATTTAATTATAGGTATTGTAAAATATTTATTTAAATTATTTATTAAATTAAGTTTATTAAGTTATTAAATTTAGGTATTGTAAAATGCTGAAGCATGCTATGGAATATAACTAAGAGAAAATGAAAACATGAGATTAAGAAATTATTTTACGCAGCAAACACAAAAATGTTAAAAAAGTACACACCAAAATAATATGAGAAAAAGTAATGCAATTTCAGTACTTTATGCGATTTAAAAATATCATAAAAAATAAGCAGTGAAATAACCTGCTTATAGAGAAGAAATGACTGATATTTCCTGATTGAACTATGATGCAATTACTATTTAACTTTGGGAACAAGAGTATAGTATAAACTCCATGAAATTCGTGACTTAACATTACAACCAACTTCTCGAGTAGCATCAACAGAATTTAAGGTTTTCTGCTCATCTAAAATTTTAGGTCTCCAGTTCAGATATTCTGACGAATAGCACACATGCTATCGAAAAGCAAAGCATTATGGTTTCGATCATTTATAAAATCTTTGATCTTATGAACCCATCTACGTTTAGGATTTTTCTCGAAAGTAGCATCTAGGATTCTGCTTTCGCGAATGCACCGTTTTTTCACTTTCCCTTTGATATACCTTCCATACAAATGGAGTTATAAGAAATCGACATAAAAATGTGAAATTTCGGTAAAAACAAATATATTTTCTAGGTTTCTCTTCGTTCTGATTTTACTATAATACACATGTGTTCTTTTCTCTGATGAAAATGGTAGTTATGTAAGGTATTTGATAAAGAATGGTACTATTTTTTTCCGAAAAATTGCAGATTCTCCGCCCCCCCCCCAATGGCGGGCGCTTGCCTATAACGGCAATGGCCACTACCAAAGCCACAAGCGGTGGCTTTTTATTGTGGAGGCGTCTAATCGGCGGCAACTGTTACCTTCCTATGAAGGAACAGCCAATTTTACATTCACGCCTTCTCCGAGATTCAAACCCGGGCCCTTTGGTATCGCAATCAGGCTCCCCTAACCACTATACCGTCTGGGTGGCAAAATTGCAGATGTCGTTTAAACATTTAGAGCGCGTTTTGAGGAACTGCAAAGGCAAATAATACGCAAAGGCATTTCAATTGGGTCGTCTATTTAACTTTTACCGAGTACTCTAACGAAATGTTTCTGCATTTGTCCTTTGTAAGCTTATTAAAAAAATGCCAATGTTTATAAATAATACCTGCCACTGTCTTTGACTTTCACTTTCATAAAATAACTAAAGGAAGTTATGAAGTTGATTTAGTATACGGAAATTCCGGTATTCCACACAGTTTTATGTTTTCACTGCTTTAACATATTTAAAAAAGGATGTCAGAATACGCAAGGTTTAGATCGGTTTCATTCTGAACCGTCGCAACAGCGCACACTTTACTTGAGGAAGTTCTACATTGGCCTTTAGGTTTCTTATGTTCACGAAATAGCCTATACGCACATTTTTTAGTTTGTCTCAGAGAAAAGGAATACAGACTCAGAAGAAACCTGATAAATATGGGTAGACAAAAATCTTTCGAAAAAAATTAGGTTGCTATGTTTATTGTCCAGTAAACGTCTTAAACCATACATGCAGCATGGAAATTGCCTTGTTTCTTTACATTATAGAAACAAATAATTCTTGAAGCAAGGTTTTCTGCGTTTGTAAATTTCCTAAATTACAAATTTTGCTAATTTTTTTCTTAAGATTATCAATCAACATATACCGTTATGCTTGCGTAACCCTCGTATTTTTATTCAAAAGCTCCATTGGCAAAAAGCACACGAACTCACATAAATGTTTTAGACAATTTTTAAGCCTAATAATTGTTTTCCTGTTTACGTCATTCCAAAAGCCAGTGAGTACATACATAAATGTTAATTTTCGTATAGTGAAATACAGAAAGAGGAAAACGAGAATGCTTGTGGGGATATTACATAGCTGAATTTATTTCTTGCAATATTTTCCCTGAAATTCAAGATAAAGTTATCTTACTAGGGTTTACATTATATTCTACTACCTCATATGAATATAATTCGTATAAATGTCGAAATAATTTAAGTGTCACTAAAGTCAGGCTTTAAATATTAAAAACTAGATTTTATACTTATTGTTTAAATGACCAAGTATAAAAGTTCCTTATTTAGACAAAATAAGTTGTCCTTTGTTTGAAAGGGGTTAAATAAATTAATTTAATAACTATTTCGAAGCCTTTATATATGAAATAAAAATGTATTGGCTTTTAAAAAATTCTTCATAAATTCACCTCTAATCGCTCATGTTTTGCCGAATCAAGGAATTTTAATTTTGTATTCTAATAAGTTTTACGCCAGCTATTTTCGAAAATCACGGAAAAATGTTTACGAAAATATTCATATTATTTACCGACTTATGCACATTTATTATGACAACAGAAATTCAGGAGAACTTTTTGTGATTAAATAAACTTCGACCTAAACTACAAAAATTATAATCTTGGATTACTAAACATGAAAAAATTATCCTTTTTATGGCATTAAATTAATCGCTTTTACGTAACTTTAATTTTATCCCTTAATTGCTTTAGAGATTCTCATCAAACTGATTGAAGACTGAAATCTTCCATGAATCATTTAATAACAGTAATACGATTTATATAAAACTGAAATACCCACTTATGGATAAAGAAAAAGTACTGGAGGCAAGACAGCCCTTTAAACACGTGAAAGATTCTAAATTAATTAGTGAAAAAAAAAAGATCTCCTTGCGATTCGCTGAAGCGCAACTAGAAAGACCGGAAAACTCATTTAAAAGTAATCGGAATTGGCCCCAAGACAAAATGTGCTAATTGCAGGTTCTAAGTAAATAAATTCGGATTCGGCCGCTCGTTCATTTTAGTATTTTTTCTCCTCTTGTCAAGTTTAAACGGCGATGGCAACAGCTCAGAGTTAAAATTAAACTTCCGTTCCAGTGACGTGATTTCTGAATTAGATTACCAAGCATCCTTTTTATTTTGGAGAATTAAGCTTTCACTTCCGTTCTGTGCTCTTAACAGATTTTTCAAAGTAAGAATGTAAAAATGTATTGAAATCAGTGAATTAAATACAGGTACTGATCAAACATTCCTTTTTCTATTCCTGATTTTTATCTGCATAATAGTTTTTTGTACAACTCAGTATTTTGCTGTTATAAAATGTGTTTTTAGCAGTAAATGATTGGCAATTTTTACACGCAACAAGATCCATCATGGTGAAAAATACTCTGTTTATTGCAGCTTGGAATTCAAGAATGTTTAGGAACCTCACTCTAATTTATTAATATATGCAAAAAACTTCTTTATCACCAAATTAGGATAATTCGACAGTTAATGTCGACTAATGTTTCTAATTATGTTTAAAGACCCAAATGTAACGTGTTTTACTATGTATATTAATACTGTTTAATCTTTTAGCAAATCAGATTTCTTAAATTAAGTTTTGCTGATTCCTTTTAATTTGATTTGCAATACATTTATCTATTTATCCTGTTCATTAATTCCTTTCGATTTAAGTATCTGTATTACATAATTAACATTTTTACCCTATAAAGACTAAATATTGAGTTTTTATATTACCGCGAATTCCTTGATGAAAATCTATATTACAGATTTTTCAAACCTCGTACATTATTAACCGTAGCAGATTATTCACAAAATATATAATCTAAAGGACTATAAACTTGCAATAAATTTTCAGGTAACTAGAAACCTCAAATACTTTTATTTTGATTAAAATACACACTTCTACCATATCTCCGATTAAACACAAAAGCGAAAATATAAAAGTCACATGTTTCTTTACAATAAATATCATGCATAAATCAAATACCTAAATACCATTTTTTAATGAAGATTATGAGTAGAAATACGCCCAGTTAAGAGAAGTCATAGTTTATAACTTAACATATTATTTATTTCTTCATTATTAATGTAATAGTAAATAATGTAATTCATTATTCATGTAAAAGTAAATAATGTAATTCATTATTAATATAATAGTAAGTAATGTAATTCATTATTAATATAATAGTAAATAATGTAATTTTATTAATGTTAGTAGTAATATTGAGGAAAACTATATTGAAATTTTTAAAATGCATCATTTATCTTCGAAACATTAGTCTTTGCAGCTGCTTACTAAAGTTAAGCTGAAAATTCTCTTCAATGTTTAAGCATCCTGTCCATCAACTTTTTCAGAAATACACACTCCTGGTAAGACATAGCTTTCTGTCTACTACAGGGCGAAATATTCATTTCAGAGTCTAAGAAAATTCTACCTAAAGTAGATCCCAACTTATCTGGAATTTCATTATAATAATCCCATGGACCGCGCATTATACATAAGTTAATACGAACACTTCTTTTCATGTTAATCCAATTATTCTAGTCGGAGAATATATAATTTCTGTCATAAACCAAAAATAAATAAAAATATGAAAATAAATGAAAGTATAAACTAATTATAAATATGTAAAAATATAAAAATCTGAAGGCCTTTCAGATTTTCCATTACGCCCAAAGGTGTTTTTTTTTAAACGTTTTGTGTGTTACATTTATTTATTAAATATCATGTTCTTCGCACTTAAACCATAAAATTCAATTCAACAGCAATATCGTATAACAATTTTAAAATGAGCCTATCTTTAGAATTTCCCATACAGAGTCTCACGCGCTGGAGATAAAAATGTATTTTTTTCCGTATAGTGTTGTCATTCCTCGCTTTGAAATTGTTGAGTTTGTGAATCAAAAATTCTTTAATATCTGAAATAGATATAAAATAGATAATAAAACAAATTCCAAATTAGAGCTTCCAGGTGCCCATATTCGGGAGAGAATTGCGTTATTCAAATTTTGATGGCTGTAGGTAGCGTCGTTTTATCACAACGCGAGAAACATGCATACATTTATACAGATTCTTCATTATTTAATTTCTTTAAATATAATAGTGCTGCAATATTTGGTGGCAACAGTTTGAAAAGTGAATCAACGCAAAATGCCAAAATGAAATTAATAGCCCTTCTGGGCTAACGCCCTTTAGGCTAATAATTTATTTACAATGAAATCACTTGCAGTGTTGGCAAAACGGATAAAGTCCATCAATATGTTAATTAATTTGATATATGCATAATTATAGAGTATATTTGCCATAAAAGATATTCATTGGAATTATTTACATCGCTTATAGAAATATACTTATTATAAGACAACAGAGAATTATTTTAAATTGTATGCGTGATCTCATTAAAACAAGTACATGGAAAATCAATTCCACGTCGATATAGATTTAATAAACTTATGAATTTCAAACATTATTTATTGAGCACTAACATTTCGTATTTATTGAGAACTACCATTTCATAATGGTGGGATTAAAATAATAATACCATGAACCAGTTCGCTTTATTACTTAAATTATTAACTAATCATTCTATGACTTAGTTTGTTAATCAATAATAACCTCAATGAGAAGCCCGGTGGCGCAGTGGCTAGCGCGTCTCGCGGCAGCATCACAGGTCCGGGGTTGGATCCTCGGACTGGACAAGGTTGACTCAGCCTTTCATCTCTTGAGGAGGTCGATAAAATGAGCACCAAGTTCGCTTGGGGACTAAACACGAGGGTTTCTGCGACAGGCTGACCACTTGTCCAGGCAAAGATGCACAAGCATCCCCGAGCTAACAGTCTAGAAAGCAGATCAGGGCACTGCCGGTCATGGCTCTGTATTGGGCTGTTTGTGCCGCCGAGTTGAGTTTAGTTTAGTTTAATAACCTCAATACCCAAAATTATTCATCCAAAGCTTTTTTTAAAAACCCAGTATTGGAATAATTACTTCTTTTTCGGTTTAAGTAATCACTTTGAGTAATTTTTAATTTAAATGATTAAACTTGAATGATATGAAAAGATTTCGGTTGACTTTGACTATGGCTAAGCACACCGGAGTACTACTTAAGAGAAGGAATGCCTATGTGGAAGATTTTTGTTCATGACGACAGGATCTTATTCACGTAACACATGGGAGAAAACCATGAAAACTTCCATGCAATCCATCCATCCGTTGAGATTTGAGCTCAGGCGAACTATCCGTGCTCAGCGATTTTCCCGCTTGTCTCTTGGCAACATTATAAAAAAACAAGTACCAGGAAATAATGTCATTTACTATCAGCTAATAGTATTAGAAAACATTCGTAAGAAACTTGCCAAGATTTCCATATATTAAATGATCAATGCAGAAAAACAGATAACAAATCGAAGACGTAATTAATAGTGTATTGTTGCGTTATACGGGTTCGTGGATTTGAGAGTATCCGATGAAAACAGGATGCAGAACAATAAAAAGCACAATCTATTTACAAGAATCACTATTTACAGCCCAGTTCCAAAATTACCTTTAAAAGCGTCGAAAATCTACAATAAATACGCTGAAACAATCAGCAACACAGCTTCAGGCTGTAACTGTAAAGGTAGCTTCACGGCAACACTAAACTTATAATAAACACCGTGGAACAATCACCAATGCACTGTCAAGCTATACTGTAAAGGTAGCTTCACGGCAAAGCACTATCTCGATCGCTTTCCGTTCACCAAAACTCTCGCGTAGCTTAGCACTCACAGTAAGCAGCTATTCTCACACTTCTCACAACTAATCACACTACTCGCAATTAATCGCACTACTGGCTCTCAGAAACGCAAGGGTTTATATAGCTTTTCATTAGGTTCCACAGGTTTCGAGAAATATCTCGACAGGAAATTATTCTAGAAGCTTCCCGATTGGACCATGGGATATCGCTAATTTGGTCGCCAAATGGGCGATAAAGTCGCCAATCTGGCAACCCTACCATACACTATTTTATGGCAACCCTAGTGCTATGCCGGAAAGCTTATATACAGGCGCAACCGCCGAATTTTTCGCAACAGTATATTACAATATTATTATACATATTTACAAATTTACAATTTATGCGGCATCTACACAATATCTACACAAATAACATTCAGATTACAGTAGAGATATTTATATGCCCAGATTTTGTTATTTATAATATACAAAGAATTTTGATTTCTCTTAGAAAATTTGAAGGAATAAATGTAACGGAAGAACATAAAAAATAAGAAAAAAAATTATTCAATCAGAATCCCATTTCGTAGTTCCAAATTGTAAGCATGTTTAATTATTCGAATAAGTTATTGATCCATAAATTAATTTACTCCTTCATAAATATGCTAATAGGAGCTTTTCACGTGTTTTTCTCTCTTTACTTTTATCCTGTGCTAAAATAAGAAAGTAATGGGATTAAAGTGCATCTAACTGCATGCTTAATGAGGTAACACACATTCCGTAACGAGTTTACAAAGACAGAGCTGCTAAATTAATTTACGTAACGGCGATATTAATTTAAAGTGTTATATAAATTACCAAATTACCCTCGAAAATACTTTCACCCACACGTGTAGTTAATAGCTTTATGCGCAAAAAGTTACGCATTTTGTTCAGAGAAGCTGTTTCTTGTGCCTTATTAACATCATGGTTTGTGTTTTTGCGCTGTATATATTTTCATCTAAAAGATAAATAAATCTAACATGGAAAGTATAATTTATGATACGATGAAAGGATGTTGTATTCTGGATATTTTTTGGATGATATGCATGAAGAATTAACAATTAATTGCCATCTTTTTAAGACAACATTAAAGCAAACCATTCAGAACAGTAAAATAAATGGCAACAAATTAATTTTATCTAATCCTTCATAATTATGAAATTATCAATATTTTTCAAATTAAATTTTTATTCATCCAGACAATCCTTTGATGAATATTTCAAAAATGAATACATTGATTGTCAGTAAAAAATGTATGGTGATAGGCAAAGAGATTTTCATTATAATAAAATGAATTAGCGTGTAATTAAGCGAAACTCTTTCTGAATGCAAACATTTAAGCATAATAATCATGAAACAAATCTGCACGCACTTTTTTCAACGAATACGCATAAAAAAGCAGTAAAGCAGAATGTTACTGTAAAAAATTGTTCTGCAGACTCTCATTTACTTTTGTTATAATTACTAGGTTCACGTTTTTATTAAAACACAATAAATTATGTTATTCACTCATTTTTGAAAGATTTTTTTAGAATATTTAAAAAGATAGACTTGCATTACTTACTCATAAAACTGAACACAACTTATCACATTTTTCGAAATTACAGAAGCGAAAATTATAAAGTAAAATATCTACAGAGATACACCTGAGAAAAAAAAAAGCTTATTAAGACCATTAATGATTTATATCCTCCCCTTTTTAAGTTTCGCTTCAAAGTGAGGATCTTAAATCTCATTAAAATATTGCGGCGGACCACACTAAGATGAGAAAATCGTGTGTATGGTCCCCGCAAGTCACTGTTTCCAAGCTTTTAAGTTGTATCATACGACATGGTTCTGACATCGCAGATGCAATAATTCGTTCCAGTTCACAGTACAAGAGACGTAATTTCACGACCAATGGCAAGAGATTTTAGCGTTCTGCGCTGTGTCTGTCCTCAAAGCCTCTTGATTTCAGGAGGGCTGACTAACCAATGATATTGTTTTTTCTCTGATATCGTTCCAGATATAACGAATCAGAGGATACAAAATACAACTGAAAAATTAAGGAAGCTTGGCTAATTCAGTCTGAATATTTTTTCCATCGGAATAACAAGCGAGAATGCTCTTACTGTTACTATTCTGCTCTTATTCTTAAAATAATTTTTAAATGAGCACATCTTTAGAATTTCCCATATACAGTCTTGCGCGCCGGAGATAAAAATGTTTTTTTCCCTCCCGCAAAGTGTTGCCATTGCTTGTTTTGAAATCATTGAGTTTGTTAATCAAAAATTCTTTAATGCTTGAGAAAATATGAAATAGAGAATAAAAAACTCCAAATTCCAAATTAGGGCTTCCGGATGCCCATATTCAACGGAGGATTACGTTATTCAAAAATTGATGGCTCTAGGTAAGGTTTTTATATATAATATATATACTATTTTATTGTAGAGCTCTTTCGGAGTTACATTAGTTTTTTGTATTACATAAGTGTGAGTCACAATGAAATGTCATTTTAAAATCTAGATGATAAAGCAAAATTTAGGGAAGCATTAACTTAGATAAAATCACATTTCACGGCGCTGGACGCTTCAGTATGCTCCTCATGTGAACCATCACTCGGTATATATATTTTTTACGATGCGATTCTAATTCGGATCTTTAAAATCCTACGCAATGAGAGATGAAACTATTCTGTACAAAAGCTATAATTTAAAATTAGGTAAAACAGCAACTTAAACCTGGCACAGGCCTATTGAATAAAACTCTGTTTCTTTCGAGGGCGAGCAAACACAGGTCCTTCTTGCTGAAAATTAAGCAAAAATCCTTTTTTGCTTGAAGAAGAAGGAATTATTTGTGATCGCCTTCGAAATGGATTGAGTTTTATTGAAAACCTACTTATCACTAAAGCTGCTTTTTTCTTCCCTAATTTTAAATTTTACAATGACGTATTTCTCTTCCATTTGATAACGAATATCATGCAGCCATGTATTCAAAGCGCCGAACAAATCATAATGAAATCAATAGAAAAGATTTAACTCATTCAGGAATTAGAATTATCGAGAGGTGAAATTTTAGATTGATTTACATTTAATAATGGTTATATTAAATGTAACAACATATTGTGGTACAACATCATATTGTGGTAGGCCGTATTTCTATTTTCATTTATCGCTGATTAAAAATGAAGTCTTTGTTTTCTCTAGGAGCAAATTATTCAGCCAGAATTTCGGAGATAATAATTTGCCTCACGAAATTCCTCATGTCTTTTCATTTGGGATGAATAGCAGACAAAGGATGAATTTCCTCGTTTACTATAGCAGAATAATTTGTTCCTGAGAAAAAAGAGATTACTAGTTCGAAAGCTGAAATGCACGTAGACTCCCTATTTGAAATAATCGCCAAACAAAGATTGAAAGCTGACAATTATTAACAGTTTCATTGGCTTGCAGTTCAACTAACTGCGGTACAATTGTGAGTAACGGCAGAAATTTTTGTGGTAAATTTATTTAAAATATTGAGCTGAAATGCATCGGATATATTATAGCGATTGCATTTAATAAATGCAGTCTAACAGATAAGTGCATGATTTAAAATAATCCATGCACACATTTTTACTTCAATAAAGGAAATTTTGTTAAATTTTAGAAATATAAATTTGGCAAAATTTGTCTTCGAATTTTAACGAAAAGAATAAATAAATGAAACAAATAAGTTAAGTTATTTTTGCTCTTTAAGAGAAAATGATTCAACTAAGTGTAATACGCATCATATAAACTCACATAAATTATACAAAACATGGGTATTTTACAGCGAAAGTATTTAGGAAAAAATAACGGTATACAGCGAAAAAAGGCTGCCCTAACGTATTACATTTTAACTCCATGAAATACATAAACCAGTGGGAAAACTACAAATTTAGTACAAAGTAAAGAGATGAATACCTCGACAGTGTTTTCCAGTGTTTTGTTGTCCTCTTAAGCTTCTTTAATAGAAGACAACGGAAAATTTCCCAAATCCCCACCGTAACAAATGCGCCCTTTTCTCGTAAATCTTAACATATTTTCTCCTTTACATTAAGTCTGACGAAAAAAGTTCAGAGTGTTTAGAGAATACCAAGGGCTATGATGGTGATGTAGGAACATAGTTAAAAATTCTTATAAAAACAGACATTACAAAAATGAATTTAAAGAAACATTTAATTTAAAATGCTGCATCATTAACAATATTTATGCACAGCCAATTATTTGAATAGTGACTAACATTTTACAACAACAAAAAGGGGGTGGCAAATATTTACATAATTTATTTTAAAGATATCTCTATGTTTATATCAACCTAACTGACAAATTTTTGACTGAGAAAGCAATTGCATATGACTTAAAATGCTCCAAATACTAAAAACTGAGAAATATTATTAATTTAATTTATAATCAGAATATCGCTAAACGTACTAATAATTAAATAATAAAAATACCACATTGATATATAAATGCACTGTTTATACACCTTTCTATAATAAAGTAAAATAATTTCATAACTTAAATTTTCTTTGACATAGTACACGATTGTACCAAAACGTTACAGAAATTCCTGTCGATGAAACGACAGACGTAACTTATTATCTGAGATCCGAGTTATATGAGAGGCTTTAATCCGAAAGAGGTGCAAAACATTTTAGCAGAAGTGGAAAATCTTTTGCTGATTAAAGGATGCTATTTTATCAAACTACGATATTACTTGTTTCTTTACCGAGAATTTAATGTATTAAAATTGTTTTTGGAAGGAAAGAAGCAGCACAATGTACAGAAAATAGCGATGTATAAAAGAACAGGTAAAATGTATCAAAAATATTTCGGTGTTCTAATGAAATAAAAGACAATTTCTGTACTTGAGAAATGAATTTCAAAGAAGTCTTTATTGAGTCAATAAGTGTTACATTTCTGAGAAATGTACAAAAAGTAGAAGGTAAAACATTCCTCCCTATGTAACATCATATATCAACACCTGTGTCAGTAAATACTTAAAAATGCACCATAACAAGGGAAGAACATTTTACAAGAAGTGTTTAATTCTCTAACAAAATCACCATATTAACATCCGGTGTAGAAGAGAGAAGATACTCATATTTACAAGATTTTAATTTTATTTCAGCTTCGACTGACTCAGAATGTTTTATAAATAATCTATGTTTTCGATTACGAACCACTACCGCTAGTAAGCCTATTTCCCCCAAAATTGAAACCAATAAAAGAATTAATCATATTCTCTATTAATAATACTAGTTCTAAGCCGAGGGACATACCAAAAAAAAGTCGGATTGCAGTCAGATAATTAACCGTAAACATACTCCCTTCATTCATAATGCATTCAGCAACTAGCTTTGCATATAAAAGATTTATTCTGAATCTGAAATGAGAAAAGTGTTACCGTAAACAAAATGAAAGGCAGTCTTTAGAAAAGTTATAAAGCTTTTCTCTTGCCCTGGTGGGTCTTCTAATCAATTTTGCGTGCAATTGATTGTAGTATTTCTAATGTAAATGTGATCCTATTTTTCGTAAAAGTTTCTCTCAGAGAATAAACCATACCAGATTTCATGAACTTTGTCACACGTAATTAAACTGAAAAATTTTCGACAAATTTGAGGATAATCAGTTCTATTTTTTTAAATGAAATATTTTTTTTACTCGTTAAAATTATATTAAAAATACTCATATCTCAGTTATTATTCGAAAGCAGAGTTTCACTTTGGATGGTCAAATTTGACTTGAAAATATTTTGTTACGGAAAGGTATTTTACTAAGCCTTTAAATAGAGCCTTTTGATGGCCGAGCTCTCAAACTGAAATAGCATAAAGACACGTGATTTAAGAAATACAAGTTAAGGGGGAAAATGATGTGGGCACTACATTAATTACTTGTACGGCCTAATAAATTATACGCGTATTTTGCTGCACTTCATTTAAACTTATTTCCTCGAATTAATCTAACTTAATCTCTCAAGGAAAGCTGGAAAATTACATCAAAAATTGCAAATTTTGAAATTAAATATCCCGGTCAATTGTCGTACGGGATTCAAACTCTTCAAATATATTCACACACACATTCAGTTCTGACTACTGCAATAAAAAAAAGGATATATTCAACTAGATGTTATAGCAGTCCCATAGACAAAAGATTCTACGGTGAATCACTTTAGAATTATGCGAGATACACACACATTTATATGTGTGATAATTTTAATGCGTAGGAGGAATCAGGATACTCTAATAGCTTGCAGTCGTCATGGACAGGGGTTGAATGCGTACTCAGGAAGATGACGAAACTGGATTTCGACAAATCCCCAATCTTTATTTTCAAGCATATCAAATCATTTTCCTAGTGGATGAAATATTTCTAGACCGTAAACAATTACAATTATATTTTATGTACACAGATAGAGAGATACGACATCATTTTAGGCAAGTGGGCATAGCAGCGGCGATATTTTAGAAGTGGAAGCTAGGGAAAGGAATGACATAATTAACTTGCGAGCGATATTTATACCGAAGTAGATGCAATTGTAGAGATATACAACTGTATTGTATAAGCTATGATTGGTTAATTTTGGGTTTTAGTTTCATTTTTCAAGCAGCGTTATGTAACACAGAAATATTATGAATTTAGGGGGAGAATACCAAATCTAGAATAGTTAATTTTGAGGTCGCCAATTATTCTGAAAGCAGCCATCGTATTTTGTTATATCTTATATACACACACACATATATATTAGTTCTAAATTTCTTTCTTTCTTTATATATGTATATGCATACATACATATATACATACCTACGTACGTACAGGTGTCACGAAAAAAAATCGCTTCCATATCCACTTTACAAACCGTTTGATAAAAAAACAGTCTTTTATTCTGTCCTTATGTACAGACGTCCTACAGCAATAATTGTCAAAATAGATATTTCTGTTGAAACACGAAACCGGACATTTTTCGCATTTACAATACTTCCTTTACTTTGTGGAAGGAATAAAAATTGAATAAAATTATTTCTACTTACGATGAGATAAGCCAAAAAATAAGACATCTATGCCCTTCCTAAAAATTATATAGCCTCGTAACTATAATAAGAAGAACTCAAATTTCACTTTTTTATTTGCACCTGATCGCAGAGATATAATACTGTGACGTAAGAGGATTCGAGATGGATGAATAATCAGACCAGCGGTCTTTTAAGTATTTATTTTCTAACTTAATAAAGATTTCTTGAGTAAATAAAGTAAAACAATAATTCTTTACAGTCATACATACAAAAACTAGCGTTGGAAGCGGCTCTGAACAGTCTCGTGGTGCGAGTTCTTTACAGCCACATCTAAACAAAATTTTCTAAGCATAGTCTCTCATTAAAAACCCTCTTTCTTCTTTTTACGTTAAATTCGAAAGGAAACCGCACGGGGGGGGGCTTCCGAGTTTCTACTGTAGAAAATTACTTTCCGGTCATTTAGCGGACACTGGGTGATAGTTCGCACGGAAACCATACAAGAGGTGCCCTTACCCCCCTTCCGTTGTTAATTTACCTGAAGATTAGTTCTGTTGAAAACAGGGTCTTCTAATGTAAACGGACGATCCTCACCTGATGATTGTTACAATACATATAATCATAAAAAGTTATTTAATATTCTTCTGTAAAATTAAATTATTTGTTTGAATTTTAAAGTTTCGTCGTTCAAGCTTGTGAAACATCTTTGAAATCTTTTAAATAATTTACAATGATTTGTCTTCAGTCTGAATTTTAGCGTGTTAAGTACTGAATAAAGCATGCTCTTAAAAGGCTGTTATATAAGAATGGTTGAGGACAGACGCCATTTTCTTACGCCGAGAAAACAGGCAGCAGAAGAATAGCAAACACATTAATTTAAAAATTATTGTGAAGAATTTTGTACATGGATTAAATTCAGGAACGTTTCCTTCTCTAGCAACAATGCATTAAAAACGCAAAACAATGATCAAGACTATATGAATAATTAAGAACGATATTAATTGATAAGGAATTTAATATACTTATGATTGAAGAATTCAAAATCAGCTTATTTCTAAACATTCATGACATTCATGAAAAGAAGTATTCCAAGAGATGAAACAGTAGAGCATTGACTGAAAAATGATAGAGCTGAAAAACTAAAAACATATTACAGAATGAAAGTGTGATCAAATGTCATAAATAAAATTTTAAACCAAACAGTTTAATTTTTGAAATAATAAGAGAAAAAACGTCAATTAGGTTACGCGCGTACCATGTGTTAAAAATAATACTTTATTTACATTTTTTTTTTGGTGGCAGAAACTGGCCTTTTATTTCTATGTTTTATGAGGTACAAGAGAAAGTTATTGTACCTTTTGGTTTGATTGAATAGTTCAATGACAAATATTTACGAAGAAGAAGAAATAGTACATCGGCTATTCTTCAGCCCAAAATCCAAGAAAAATTTGAAAGCCCAAATAAAAGCTCCATGAAAAGGTTGTAGAGCAACATAAAATGTATACGCTGAAAAATTCCAGTGGTGCTAGGAAGCTATTCAGCATCATAAAATTAATTTTACCGTAGTTCAACAAGGTAATGTCATCAAACTGAAAGGCACAGCTAAATGGAGATCTCAGCTTTGAAACAAAAGTACAAAAAGTAGCTGCTATTTTGATGGGAAATGACTTGCAAGATTGATATACATGATCACCACTGGTTCAAGCTCTTGTGTACGTGTTACCGAATTAGTCTGAAGAAGATTAAACTTCTGATGTCAAGACAGAAACATTCATCAAAAGACTCGTACTTAAAAATTATTTCTTCTCATGCTCAAGTTTTCATTTAGATTTGAACATTGGAAAGTTAGATTGTAAGGTTTATTCTGAGTTTTTAACAGTTATCTTTAGATTAAGCTACTTTTCTGGCCCTTCTATTTTCAGCTTACGATTTGCTACCAGAATGTGTGTTTAGAATCACGTTTAATGCAAATGAGTAAGAGTAGTATTTAAGTCCAAGTTCCACTGACTGAGAGAAAGAGAGAGCTTCAGAGTTTCTGACTAGCGCACGTTCGCCTTTTGGCTATGTCTCTCTCTACGTTCGGCCGTATTTCAGACCCTTGGTAGCTTCGCTAGCTTATTCGATATTTAGGGGCCAAATACTTAGAATATTGATACCTTCGGCTATATCTTTTTAGTTAGGCACTAGTTAAGTCTTAGTTCTTATTATTTTGAGTTCAAGCCCAAGTGCAAGCTTTGCTGTACGCCCTGAGAAAGGGGCCGACTGTGTTACTTCTTATTTTGAGCAATAAAGCAACCCCTCTTTAGTTTACGTCTCTGTTCCTGAACTAAAGCGATTATTCGCTTAGTGTTCACGAGTTCTCTACACACTTAGCTCTTAGATAAAAGGGTGGGACCCCACAATACATACGAATCTTTCAATTTATGGTGCAATCAAGGCATATTTTTAAGGTGGTCCAGTTAAGTTAAATTTGCAGCAAGTGGGAAAAATTGTTATGTTTGTAATACTTGGTCTCACTTTTAAAAATCAGGTGATTCATATTTAAGGAATTTCCCCTTAAATACAAGAATAAAATAAATAATAAAAATACACAAAATATAGATAATATCATATTATGAGATTACATTAGTTAATTAATGTCACTATTTTGATAGGGGCACATTTCCAAGGGCTGTCAAATGCCACATATGCATTTAGATAGCACTTCAAATACTCAAAATATGGCAAAAGATTTGAAATGCGTTTTATTTATAGTATGACCAATCCTATATAATATTTTGACTGGCAAAAGCTAGAAATTTCACTGCAAAGGGCAAACGTAATTAATACTATATAGGCATATCATTTATTCAGTTAAAATAAAATTCTTAAGACCACTACTCAGCTTACAGAAGAACCTCATCTTTACAGATTACTTTAAATTATGTCTTTAAGTGAATAAAATATGTAAAAAAAATTGTAATCTGAAATTTTCACATTACAATCTAATTCAACGAAGAATTTAAAGATTAACAAATATTAAGACATAAAATAAATAAATAAATATTACGCCCAAAGGGGAATTTTTTCACGGGGTATTCAAAACGGAATTTGAAAAGTGATACAGACATTAAAAGTCATTCTACGCAAAATGCCATTAGACATTGTAACGTCTTTGCTTTGCTTCGCTACCAACATAATACCAGCAAGAAATGTAAAGAAACATTGCTCATAAAATATCCATGCTTGAAGATGCACACGATGTTAATAGTATTAACGGAACGCTTTGAAATCGTTGAGTTTGTTCATAAAAAAATTCATTAAAGTTTCACAAAATATGAAATAGATAATAAAACAAATTCTAAATTTGGGTTTCCAGATGCCAGTCTTCGAATGGATGACTATGTTATTGAAAATTTGATGTCTCTAGGTATCGTTAGTTTTTCACAATGCTAGAAACACATACATTCATGCAGATTCTTTATTATATAATTTATTTAAATACAATGCAGGGTTCTAATATTTGGTGGCAGCAATTTGAAAACTGATTTAGACTTTTATAATGAACCAAAGCAAAATGCCAAAACGAAATGAATATCCCTTCTAGACTAACACCCTTGGGGATAAAAATTAAAGTATATAAAAATTACTGTAGTGTTATTTCATCATAAATTAATACCAATTCAAGATAAATTGTGTTTGGAATGAAGTATTAATTCAAGATGGAACAATACCATAGTGCACTTATTTAATAAATATTTGATTAAGTAAGTGCACTATGATAGATTAAGCAAGTGCATTATGATATTATTTCGTGTAATCCTGTTCATCTATTTCATAAAAAATGACTTGAGACTTAACTGCAGACCAGGCTTGCAAAAGTTATTTCTCGCAACTGATAATACTTTTTATTTGGTCATGATACCAAATCCGCTTCTTGAAACATAAACACGCCAAAGAGATGACTAACTAATTGGACACAGATAAAAATTATAGTAGGTCCGAAAGAGGAAGTTTAATTCTTCTGTCATAAGAATAAAGAAAAATGCATTAAAAATGATCTTATGAAGGTAAAAAAACACGTTCCGAAAATACTGTAGCAAAAGCAATTACGTTTATGCAAAAGCTCGTTAAACACGGAAAACATACGTAAAACATAAGAGTTTTGTGATGCTAGTTGAAAGGATGCCAATAATATCAACTAATTTTATAGCTACTTTTACATATTTTTGTACACTAATGTATCATAAAATGCAAAAGATCTCAAACTGTAGCATAGCGCCCTCTGTCATAAAATACTCTCAAGAAAAATGCAATTTACAAAGTGCAAAGCTTATGACTTAAGAACACCTCATAGCCATGAATATATATAATTTGTGGCCGAATTGCTTACTTAGGAGTTGTTTTTATTTACTGTTATTACATTTCATATAAAATGCTTTACTGTAATACTTTTTTCAATAGATTTGGATTTACCGCAAGACCAGTGCGGAGTATCAGAACATTGGAAGAACCTATTTTCTTGTTCGAGGTCCAAAGAAGGCAAAAAAGTAGTCCTTGTCTTCTTTCCTTAAAAACAGACACACAGAGAAAGAAATATTCCAGAATTAGCATAAGGAATAAGGAGTGATATCTTTCAGAAGATTCCGTTTACCTACAAAACCAACACATCTTCTTCGCATTCTAAAAATATTTCAGATAAGATGGAAGAAGTTCAAGGCTTACTGAACTGTTTATATATAAGCATCTCCTTGAGCAGCACATTTTTGATTTTTTTCGTTCATGTGAATGTAGCAGTCGAATTGCGATGATTGCTGAGAAAATTAAGAATTCTCTCAAGTATCAGGAGTAGATAGTAAGAAGTGGATAGCAATCACATTAATTTAAAATTATTATGAAGAATTCTGCACATGAATTAAATTCAAGCATGTTTCATTCTTTAGACACAATGCATTAAAAAGGCAAAATAAAGACCAAGAATATATCAATAATTAAGAACGATATTAATTTATAACAAGTTTAATATAATTATAGTTATGATTGAAGAATTCAAAATTCAGCTTATTTCTAAAATTTCGTGACATTTCAGTATGGGTGACAACGAGGTATTTGATTTATGACGAATGTAAATATTCCAAAACGACGATAAACTTCAAACACTTTTAATAAACGTTATACATAACTTCCTCATGACAAATCACGAGTACGCTTAAGAAACAGAAGAATAAGATTTGTAAATAATTAATACAAATAATTTATTTTGTTGAATTATTTGTTATCATTCCGAAATTAGAATTTATATAAAGAGACCAATGCTATGGCTAAAAGAAAAAGAATTCACCGAATATGGACCCACCAGCAGCTCGTAGACCCGAAAACAAATGAAGCTCTCATTTGCTTAGATTGACGTTTTAACCGGAGTTTTCCGGATCCTTAGCATTCCATGTGAAATGTGGTTTCCACGATATATTGCGATGAAAGGCTTACCTATACGTAGCATCCGACCAATCATATAAAATGCTTATACAGGGAATCCTTGAGACACGAATTTTACTTCAAGAATTCATTAAGCGCAAAATGGTTGAGAAATGCTATTTTTAGAGTTTAACAAAGCCGAAGTAATTGATGAATGAATGATAGCTAAATGGTTGGAAGAAAATAATCTAAAATGTTTGAAGTAGGCGGGGAATCACTCAATAACTTTGTGCAGATGAAGGAAGCATTCTACACTGCGGGGGGGGGGAGTTCTATGTCTCTTGTTCTACTCGGCCGATGGCCGACTTACGAAATTCAAACTGCGATTTTTATGTCTCGAAAGCACGACTTAGGATATACATTAGATTTCTATGTAGCATTCTTTTAACATAGGTATTTTAATACAAAATCGGATTTTTCCTAAAATAACATACAATTTTTTTCCATGTTTCGATTATACTACTCAAATTATGCACAGATATTAAATTTTGTAATTTTTTGTGAGAAATTTATGGAGAAATTTAAAAATTTATCTTGGCGCAATTTTTTCAGTTTGCGACAAGAATAATTAATTCACTTGACGAATTTCTTAATTTATAGCAACATATTTTCCTTTAATTTTGTTCATTGTACATGAGCGGAAAAAAGGTCATCGTTCTTACTTTTAAATAATTTTAACAAAGTGCGTAAACCATATTTGGCTTATTATCACTTATAACAAATACACCAAATTTCAAAACGCGCCAATATGCAAAGTCACGTATATCGTAGGAAGTTTTGAATAAAAAACCGTAATTTTTTTCTAGGTATGCTTAGAAATACATCTACTTTAAGATGATGGTAAAACTTTTATAGGTTATAATTCAAAATATTTTTCAAAATATTTATAAAAGTTATTTAAAAATAAATGACAAAAAATAGGTGAATTTTATTTGGAATGAACCTAAATTTCGAAATGTGAAAGAAAGAATCAAAAACGTTTAATAAAAAAGAGATATAAATTAATATATACCAAATTCAATCAACATGAGGGAACTAAAATTTGAAGAGCTAATTTTTTAAAAACTACTCTTGCGATTTTTACAAAACTTGGCAGTTTGGTATAATTTGAGTCATAGAAACGAATTATAGTAAAAAATTGGTATATTATTTCGGAAAAAGTCCGGTTTTGTTTCAAAATACCTATGTTAGAACAATGCTGTATTTAAATCTAATATATATCCTAAGTCGAGCTTTCGAGACATGAAAAACGCAAGTTGAATTTCGTCAATCGGCCCAGTAGAACGAAAGATATAAAACTGTTCCCCCCTTTTTTTGCGCAGTGTATCTTCTTTGTTGAGAAAGTTAAGCATAGGTTTGTAATACATTTTATAATTCTAATGATAACGGGAACAAAATACTATTTCGCTTTGTTGAATTCTACGGTAATGTCGATCTGGGGAACACGAGATTAATTGTCAGCACAGGGACTTGATGGTTCACTAATATTTATTAAAAGCGCGTGAAATTGAATGTAAATTATAAATGACATAGATTTGAAATATAATTTGTTTATAACTTCCAAGTTCACCACTCCAAGGTTGAAATTTGAAAATATAAGGAAATCATATTATTAAGTGCAATCTATTGGAGCCCAGTAGCAGAAGAAAATATTTCCTTCGATACTTCAGCCGTCAAATTATAAAAATAAAGAATGAATCTCTGTTACAAAGAGACACATTTAAATTTCAAATTTATTATAACCTTTCTGCAATGTGGCTGCATTATAAATAATTAAGTTACCTATTGTGTGAACTGTTCAGCTCTTTATTAGGTAAATGTGTCTAATGTTTTTCGGTTGCAATTCCTTATTGAAGTGCCTGAGATCATAATTTTAAAAAATAGTTAAGGATTCTTTTATTTCTGGAATTAATGTAAAAAAGTCTGCTTAATATCTCTCAACTAAATTACAACAAAACATCTTAAATTATGGTCAGTTTGTAAAATTAGGCAAAAACATAAATAAAACTAACAGTTTAGAAAGCGACTGCTTTTTCTAAACGAAGCCTTCTTTTACTTTAAGAGAAGAAATGAGGGTACTTTAATGTTTTTGTTTTATTAATTACTCTCAAAATCAACAGAAATTTATTTAAAATCGAAGCTAATGTAAGCTGTCTATTCACCTAATTTTACATTTTATTATAACGTGTTTTTCTTCTATATATATCTTAACTTACTGAAATGCGTTCTCCATTTACCATGCTATTTACAAAATTAGTATGGTTGAATTGTCAGTGAAATTTTAAGATTCATTTCCTAATTCCATCATCTCATTAATATGAAAGAAACAGTATTTTAAATCACTAATTCTTTGTCAGTCTTTTTCTTAACTGTAATTTCGAAAATAAAGAATAATTTACTTGCTAAATCCTTCTTAGAAAGAGGTGAAATTCTAGAAATATTAGTCTTTAAACAAAAATGCATACATATGCATATAAATTACAAGATTTCTGAATGCACGATGCAAATGTGGTCTATGCTCCGTTTATGAATGTATGTAATTTCTCTTGCCGTAATAGTATTCAATATCCTTCATATGCTTCGTGCTTATCGGTAATTAAATATCGATCTTTGCATAGTTAACCACATAAGTGAGTCAACAGTATGGAAACACTCTATGTCTAATTAACAATGTATACATCACTACTGCATCATGTTCGGCTAAGGCTACCGTATTGTTGGTCTTTTGAATAGAATTGGGCATAATCTCAACACAGTATTTCATATTCGATTACCGACAGATACTAAAATCTTTCACATAAATTTTATAAACTACACATTAATACATCTCAATGTATCTACATGCTAAGTGTATATACATAGTAGCATAAAATGGCTATCCATAAATCTAAACTTTATATCAGCAACCTCTTTCGAAATAGTTACATTTCTTTTTACTCTTTTAAATTTTCACAACAGAGATAGGCAACTTCTATGCACATGACGACCAATTTAAGCGCCAGCAATGTAGCATATTTCAAATTGTCTTTGCTAACGTCGTTGCAAAAGGAACAGAAGCACACAGGCTAAATATAAGATTGGCTACAAATGAAATTTAAACTGCCACTTTAAAATACAGATATTTATCTCCATAATTTTTAAGGCTTAAAATATAATACACTTTAATGAGAATTTTGACGGAATCTGTGGGAAACAACAGCAAGTTGACCAATTTTCAGTGATATGGTTGATATTTCCAATAAGTTCCATGAATGGTCCTTAGGTAATCAAAAGTACTTTAGATAATCAAAAGTACGAAAAACATGAAAAGAATTCAATAATAATAATAATAATAACAATAGCAACAAAAACAATAATAATCAAGAAAATTTTTTTATTTTGTAGGGAATCGCAAAGATGGAATTCATAACATAAAATACTGCAACATCCATTCCATATTTTTATTGAAGTATGCCATAATTTTACAGCAGCAAAATATGTATTTCACAAATATGTACTTTTTAAGAATATTTATTTAAAAAACCAAAACTAGCGTTACATTAGATTTTAGAGATCGAGTTATGTTGTTGCAAATAACAATTTAGTTAATGTTCAGAAACATACATTTTGCTAATTTTTCGAAAAGTAAAGAGTTAGCCCTCTTTTCAGGAATATAATAATTAAAATCTGATGTGACACCACATGACTTCCTTGTACTGAATATTAAATTATACGCATTTTGTATTTCATTTAAAATTATTGGATTGAATTAAATCTATTTCGTCGAGAAAGCATAAACCACAATTGAATAAATGAAGTCTTTAAAATTGACTGTATTTGTTTACCATACCGACACTCTGGTGCTACGATTACTTGCTAGCATTACATCTCATTCATTTTAAAACTCAGAATGCACAAAAATTATGTATATCATCTGAAGAATTATCTAATCGTTGCCACATGTTCTTTACAAATACTATGATAAATCTAAAACGATGTATAAAAGAAATTAAACAAACAAACAAAAAAGAAACAGTTTTTCATAGACGATTCAGTATTTCTCATTCAATTAATTCAGTTCTCATTTCGTGACAAGGTAAAAATACAGAAAAACTCAAAATATCTACATTAAAAATTACGAAGTAAATCTTAAACACTTATTTCCTCGAATAAATTCGAGAATGGATTAAACATGATTTAATTCGCGATAATAAAAAAAGACGTTATCTTTGTTGTTTTGAGGCTTAGTTTCTCTAAATTGGCAACAAAGCCACTGTTCTGCTAAGTTCCAAATATAAACAAATATGGCTGCCATATGAAAAATGATTAGGCTTAGCCGCATTTAATAACTTTTAAATTGTTGATAATTCTACCAATCTTGCATGCAGATTTACTAAAGGCATAAAAACCCTTAAACGGAAGATAAGAACAACATAATTCAATAATTTTTAAAGCAAAAAATGCGCAATTTACCAACATATAAGAATAAAAAAAATCAGTGGGTATATATATATTTACATGCTTCTGGTGTGGCCGGTTGCGACTAAAAAAGGAAGTGCACTTCTGCAAGTTATAGCAGTCCTATATACAAAATTTCAACGTTCTGAGGCTACTCGTTTTTGAATCGTACGAGATATATACATGCATACGTACGTAGGCACAGACGGCACGAAAAACACCTTTTCAGTATCGATTTTAAATGTTTCGTAATTTTTTTGGAGAAAAAGAGTCCTTTGTTCTGTCCTTGCGTTCAGATGTCACGCGAAAACATCGTTAAATTGCATTCGATAGCGGTCAAAATGGATATTTTCGTTGAAATATGATGCCCGAAATTTTTCGCGATTACAATACTTCCTTTTTACTTTGTACAAGGAAGTAAAAATGTTTAGTTTTCTATTTATATATTTCAGATTACTATAAGATACAAATATTTCTGTAAGATACAATATATATAAATATTTACTACAAGATAAAATTCACTGACGGGGGGGGGAAACTCCCAACACAACGAAAGACTTCCGTTAGATAAACAAAATTTGGTAGGCGTGTTTATACATCTGAAAGATGACATCGATTCAAATTTCTCGTTTCGCGCATAAGTGTGGCGCTAGTAGTGCCACTCAGAACTTGCAAATCAGGTTTGCTTTAAATGAGTGCTGTAAAATTCGCGAGCGTAATTTATCTTTGAAATTTGGCGTATTGAGTTGATGCTAGCCAAGAATGCCTTTAAGAAGAGGAAGAAGCCATTATCAACAGCTCATCGAGATTGAAGACGGTCATGTAATAAGGCTATGAGAAGGTGGATTTTCTTTCCGCAATAATACTGTAGAAAGATTTGACCGGAATGTATCCACTGTGCATGATTGTTGGGAGTAAAGGTCAAATGAAGGTACTGCTTCTAGAAGACCAGGTTCCGGGCGATAACGTGGAACCACTAAAAGGGAAAACTGCCGTATTCGGCGTACGGCTGTAGTGCGTCGTACTGCGTCTGCGGCAGAAATTCGAGCTGCAGTTGGTACAACAGTGATACAACGAACTGTTACAAATCGGTTACTTCAGGGACAGTTACGAACCAGGCGCCCTGTAGCGTGTATTCCACTGACTCCAAGCCATTGCCGTTTGCGACTCCAGTGGTGTCAAACCAGAGCTCATTGGAGGACGGAGTGGAGATCTGTTGTGTTTTCTGAGCAAAGCAGGTTCTGCATTGGTGCCAGTGATAGCCGTGTATTGGTCAGAAGGAGGCTAAGGGAACGCCTGCAACCAAACTGTCTGCGCCTAGACACACTGGACCTACACCTGGAGTCACGGTCTGGGGAGCAATTTCATATGACAGCAGGAGTACTCTCGTGGTTATCCCAAACACACTGATGGCAGATTTGCATCTCAGTCTGGTAATTCAACCTGAAGTGCTGCCATTCATGAACAGCATTCAAGGTTGAGTTTTACAACAGGATAACGCTCGCCCTCATACCGCTGTTGTAACGCAACGTGCTCTACAGAGGGTCAACATGTTACCTTAGTCTGCGAGATCCGTCTAGCCGGTGCTAGATCCGTCTCCAATTGAGCACGTATGGGATATCATTGGACGACAACTTCAGCATCATCTACAGCCAGCACTGACCGTTCCAGTATTGTCAGAACAAGTACAACAAGTATGGAACTCCATACCACAAGGTGACATTCGGCACTTGTATGACACAATGCATGCAAGTTTGCAGGAAATTGCATTCAAAATTCTGGAGGTTACACCGGCTATAAATGTAACGACATTTCACATTTGAAATGCCATTTCTTGAGCTTAAATTAACAAGTGATCTTGAAAATTTAATCAATTAAACATGTTAACTAGACAAATTCAATGCCCAAATTTCATTACTCTACAATAATTTTTCCTCGGTGTTGGATTTTTTTTACCGTCAGTGTATATAAATAGAATATTTATATATTCTATTTATATATTTGTATCTTATAATAAAAAATATAGATTCCATTTCCTTTCTACTACACTTCAAAGAGTGTAGTAGTTAATAATCAGAATTATTAATAATGAGTTTTTTTTTCAATTTTTCTCTAGAATATATGAAGGAAAAATACATTTGAATTCACAGAATATTTTTCCAGTGGAAGAAAATAATAATTTTACTCCGAATGCTTAGTTGGTGTAGTTGATCATATGCTTGAAAGTAATACACATATTTTCAAGTAATACAGATACCACCAGCGACCCAGTGGTGAAGTCACTGAAAACTGGTAGCTGAGTCTGATCTGTGAATTTCCGCGGAAGCATGGCATGACATGGGCATGAGTAACATATATGCCAACCAGGTTTCCTTAGAAAGACCTCTTCGAAAGCATCCTTCCCATAAGCAGATAGCCCTCCAATGTTTAGCCATAATTAAGTAAACCAAACTCTATTTTCAGTATCTCGTACTTATGTAACTTCTTTCAGAATATATAAGATAAATATGAGAAAATTTTAAAAAATTACAAAATAGCATATGCTGTTTCATTATTATATATCAATATTCATTTAGAGAACAAAAAAAAGTTATTTTTAGAGTAGCTAAAAATTTACTAAGAAGCCCCGTTTTTGTGCAGTTACTGTCATAAATTAAAATGAATATTTATTTAATGATTAGATAGGAAATTTAATGCATGCTTCACTGTGAATTTTTTTTTCAAAAGATTTTGCGATTAAATATTTCTTGATGGTCAAAGGTTAAAAGTTTAATATTAAAAAATTGTTAAGTTGACAATCAAATTGAGGACGTTTAGTCGTATGAGAATTTTAGGAAAGATATGTGAAATTAAATTTTTACATATATCCTTTACAAGAAAGGTTGCAGAGCATTTTGTGTTAATTAACCAGTTATTATTATTTAAACTTTAACTATAACTTATCGTTTTCGTAGCTCACACTAGGATACAAATTAGATTGAGAAAAAATTAAGTCGATTTGGAATGTTTTAGACATAGAGCTCTTGGTAGCGGCCTCTGTAGTTTACACTCTATCGCCCAGCTTTGCCGGTGAATATTCCGGCTTCAGCCATTCTGGTAGCTGACGTTAAAACTCGCCATTAAAATACTGAGCTAGCTTATGCAGGTCAACTGGTGTAGTCTGCGATTAAGATAATTTAATTTGAAATTTCAACATTGTTACTTTGATACCCTTCAGTAGCAGAGTTTTATTTGTTAGTAAAAGTTATGCTTTTTTTAAAATTCAAGTGTTAATAAAAAGTTTATTTAAAACTTCCTAGAACTTTGTCATAAATATTTTAGACAGAGGGATAATTCGCTTACAACTTTCATAGGAACTGAAAGACTTAACTCTACATTACTAGGACCCTATAAAGTTCAAGTAAAAAACTGTTCAAGTATTCTCTGTTAGTTTAAAATGGTGTTTTCTTTGTCTGTCAGTATGTGAAAGAATTTTTACGTAATTCTTCCTCACATAAATACAACGATTTAAATTTCCAAGCTATAAATTAGGGTTCGATCCAAAGCCAAAGGCCTGGTATTTATCTTCGCTATTCACCATAGTGATAATGTAACATTTCTCATTGCTTTATTGCAAGTGAATGAAGAATTATTTTCTGTTCAAAATAATATAATAATTTACCTTTTAGTTGTTGTGAGAAATACAGATATTTGAACAAATATAAAGATAGAATGACTTACAGTACTTTTTGAGGAAACGAATGAAAAAGTTTACTCTAAATCTTATCACAGAAATTAATAAGACCGAATTTTACATTAATTTTGAATTAGTGAATTCCATTTTTTGCTGCTTAGGTTGACTAATACGCGCATGAATATGTGAAGTAATGTATTCATACTCACATTACCTTGAACAGTAAACAGCCTACTATGGCCAAGAGGATGAGTCTATTGAACATCGGTCTGAATTCAATTATTCGGTAAATGGACCGGTTGCATGGCATTTTCAGGGACGAGAACACAAGTCATTTTCCCTTAGAAAGGTCTCCATAAATGTATGCCTCCCCTTCAAATAGATAACTCTCGCGTGCTTTGCCTTAATCAATCACCTAACAAACTTTATGTCAGTGGCGCTCGAAAATATGGTTCAAGCAGCCATAAGCGAAATGTTGCATGTGATAAGAATTTTTGATGCAACTAATTTGTTTAGTGACAACATATTTAGAACGTTTTATGCACTATTCATATTATTTCTTAAATTCTGTCATAAAATGCGCACAAAATACGATACTGTTATGGAACTTCGAACCTTTGCATTTTATTTTAAGGTCAGTAACCACAGTTTATCACTTCTTCAGTAATTATATATATACATATATCCTCAGAAAATCGATATATATATATATATATGTTTATATTATTATCATATATATATATGTTTATATTATTATCATATATATATATCACGTATTAATCATATATATAAATTCGTATATACACTGGTTATCATAAATTAAGCAAAAATTACAAAAATAGCGATAACTCCCACAAAAATAAGCCAAACCGTGTAAAATTTGAATATGTTGCCAAGTAAGGGTAGCTAAGTAAAACTGAAATATGCAAATTAATGGCGCTGCACTCGGAATACGTCATCTGCGAGGAGCATAAAAGTCCATGTTTGAAAGCAAGCCCACATATGTCACTGTGACAGTGACATCAGAAATCTGAGATAGCCAATTCGTAACAATGAACTCCTGGCATCACTTGCCTGCAGAACTACGATGGAAAGCCATTGGGAGACTAGAGGCAGGACAAAGTCAAACAGAAGTGGCCAGATCGCTAAATGTGAGTCTTTCTGTGGTTCATAGACTTTGCAGGCAATTTCAAATCACAGATGCGGCATCTAGGAGGTTCAGCCAAGGACGGCCAACTGCTATGACGAGCGTCGATGACCGATATTTGACATTATGTGCACGCAAGAATAGAACCGCTACTACGAATCTTCTTAGATCCTCCCTTGCTGCTGCCACCGGAAGGTTAGTGTCAACGCCAGCTGTGCGTAGAAGGCTTCACGAAAGTGGTCTGTATGCGAGGCGACCAGCCATTTGCCTGACGCTAGGGACCATTTGCAGTGGGCATGACAACATGTAAGCTACACGCCTGATCAATGGTGGGCTGTTCTCTTTACGATGAGTCCAGGTTCAGAAAAAGAAAGAAAAAGAAAAGCGATAGTAGGCGTTATTTGATATAGTAAAGAAAGAAAGCGATAGTAGGCGTTATTTGATATGGAGAGAATCTGGAATCCGTTATCATCCGTCAAACATCCGTGAAAGAGATGCATACGGAAGAGGCAATGTCTGTGTTTGGGGTGGCATCTCTTTGTGTGGACGCACAGATCTCCATGTCTTTTCATGGGGAACCGTGAATGTTCAGCTTTATAGAGATGATATCCTTGATACTTATGTGCGCCCATATGCCGGGGCAATAGGTGACGCTTTTCTGTTACAGGACGACAACGCAAGACCACACAGGGCTCGCATCGTAGATGATTATCTTCAACAGGAAACAATTATGCGCACGGAGTGGCCAGCTCGATCCCCGGACTTGAATCCTATCGAACGCGTTTGGGATGCTTTAGGGAGTCGTCTAGCTGCTCTCAATCTGCCCCCTCAGACCCTTGCCGCGCTTTCAACTGCTTTGCAAGAGCAATGGCTCTCGCTATGGAACTGATAGACAGCATAATTGAAAGCATCACACATCCCTGTATGTGCTGTATTGCTTCTAGACGCGATCCTATTCCATATTGAAGATTTTTCCTATAGCAGTTTCCTATAGCAAACTGACACCTTCGATTTGTTCATTTTATACATCTGCTAATTTCTATACTACCATAATTGTCTGGTAATTTCTTTTTATGTTATTTGATACCTTACTATGTGTTGTATATTGTGAGTAAGTTTCATAAAATTCTACATGTAACGTTTTCATTAATCGTGATTTTTGTGATTTTTTCGTAACCAGTGTTATGATAACCAGCGTATTGAACATAGTTTACTGAGGTAGTGTGTGTGTGTGATTCAAAATACAAAAATTTGAAGACTGAGATGAAACATTTTTCAGCCAAAGCGATACTTGATCCAAATGACTGAAAATGCGGAGTCATAAAACTGAGAAAACATATTGCATAATATTAACATTCTTTGTCGGAAAGAATTCAAGTATTTAATATACTTTGTTGCGCATTCTTTGGACTAATAATAACATTTGCTGTGACACCGATTTTCCGAGGATTTGTGTTGCTTCCTGGGGCATTTTATTTCCGTCTAACAGCAATACGTTTTCAAGACATTTTGCTCTCGTACCGTGAACGTGTAAACAATTTCGGTTATATTAATATGCTGTGCAACGTTCAAGAAACTTAACGGACTAATATAATAGTACTATCAGAGGCAGTAATATTTAGTACGTGCCTATGGATATCCTTTGAAAGGATATTATTACTTCAAGACAAGAATAATAATAGAAAGAGTAGACTATTACTTCAGAAATAAAGTTAATCATTTATAATGAAATAGTTTTTATCACACGTCATACCACATCACAAAATGATCAAATCAAAAATAAAGTTATTCATTTATAATGAAATAGTTTTTATAACACGTCATACTACATCACAAAATGATCAAATTTAGAAGTAACAATTATCTGAGAACATAATTAAATAACGATAAAGAACATCACTGACGGTCATCTTCTCTAAAGTGATTACCTCCACAAAAGACCATATCCCCCGCAATCCCGATTGGGCTTTTTGAGAAGGTTTAAATGTAAGTAATTTTTATTGTAAGCCAAATACTGAAGACGTTTAACGAAGAACTATACATAAACAATTAAAAAATTATATTTCCAACATACGTATGGCTCATATCCTAGCTTTGAAAATAATAAAACAATTATCTTTTCTATAGATTTCAGCCAATTATAACAACTTGTATTAGTAAAACTCTGCTCAAGATAATACATGTGTGGTTTGATTTATTTACAAAAGCAGCACATACACAGGTTAACTGCTTTTCTGGAAAGGAAATCCACATGAATAGTAGCTTTAAAGAACACTGTAAATAATTTTAGCGGTAAAGACGTTAACACTCGTATTAGGAACACGGTAAAGCATTAAAATTATCAATGACGATTCAAGCATGATAACCATTCCGCTCTTTCATGGCAGTTAACTTGTTCTATGAAAAGCATAGCCGTTCATTCATCTTAGTAAAACTTTCCACTACTTTAAACTTGTTCATCCGAAAATCTTAGAAGGCATCATGAAACGAGGGATTTTTAGATACTATAATAACTTCATTCATTATTCACATCAACGGTGTGAGTGCAAGCAAATCTGCCATTTAAGTTTTCTTACGTATTGAATTAGTTTCAAAGAAAGTTTCTGCTTGAACAATATTTTAATGAGAATTTTGATATAAACATGCCTCGTTCAAAAGACGGCACTTCTTTACCAAAATTACTCGATACAGAACTCCTATGCAGTTTGTTAGCTACATAATTTTCAACAGTGTTTGTTAGAAAATTCTTAAGCGATAAGTTTATTTCTCCTAATGATCGCACTTTGGAAGTAATATTAAAGATACAAATACTTTGAATGCTGCAGAGGAATTAGTAATAACGTTTAAAGTAGTTCATAATTCCTTTGAACTTGACTTTTATTGATTACAAATCCATTCAGTGCATACTGAAATTAAAGAAAAATTTGAATTTACCGGTAGCCGATAATCAGTTGTTTAAAGTGCAATTTTATAACGAAATATTTCACAGAAAAATCTATTTCACTCGAGTATTTTGTGGAATGATGAGTTGTTCTATCCTTTAGTGAAGATTTAATAAAAGATTTGGTGAGATATACATCGCTTTCAAGAAACTACAGTAAGATCACAAGAAATTTCCTTACTGTATCTTATTTTGGATCATATTAAGCAAACAAATGCTAATATTTTCTCAAGTAAATACATAAAAGATCTCTTTGAAAATGCTAAACTGACATCAGAGGTGGAAAGACACAAGGATCGATAAATTAGTTAAACCGATATTCCAGAAATAGTTTTTAAACACAAACGCGAAAGTTGCACACTTCTTACATTAAACCATTGTATGAGCAATACACCCGAAGCACTGATAAGCTACAACAGTACCAGGATCCAGCACCGCGTTCAGTTTTAAATATAATACTGCATAACCACTCCTGAGAAATTTTGCTATAGAGTTAAGATATCGAATGCAGTATTAAAAAACATGAGAAATCGGAGACATTGTCTCTATTGAAAGAAACTTAAAAAAAGTTATGCAGTTTTAATTCTCAAGTTTCACATTTTTTCGAAACGTTAAAATCATTGTGCAAAGACTAAGAGCAAATAAAAAGAACAGAACTAAGTTCTGGAAACATCACAGATTTCATATACTTCTGAAAAGTACAAGATTTGTAAACATTTCTGAACCTCTGAAAATGCCAACAACCAGATTCCGAGAACAATTTTTGTTGTAAAAAGAGATAATCCTGATCTTATTTCCAGAATGTATTGACTGAAACTCTTTTCGCCAAACAATTTTATTCCAAAGATATATTTAGGATTTAATTTGGAAGTCTTGTTGACTCGCGAAAGCAATAAAATACCTATTCTCTTGGCTTGGAATCGACTTTCGTGTTATCGAAAGATATTAACTTGGCTTCGATCGCAGTATATTGTCAGTTTTTGTCTGCTTTTCATACCTGCCTGATGTTGGGTACTGTCAACAAAACGGTAACGAATAAAGTGGAAAAATGTAGCTCCGAAAATGAGCACATATATAGCAAAAACAGGGGACATAATTTGTTATCGTGCTAGTTCCAGCTTCCAAAGAGTATAAAAAGGAAAATAAAGTTTAATTATCTATTATGTGTTAGATCTTTAAGTAGCTGCAAAATCCCAATGATTTTAAGTACTACTTTACTTTTAAATGCAGTTACTGCAAAAATATAATTTGTATAATTTCAGTACGCTACAGAAAGTATAATCTACATAACTTAAAAATGCTACTATGATAATCTGTGATTATGTATTTGACATCTGCATCTCGTATTTGCGTTCATGTTTTGGGTTGCAACACACGTCTGTTTATTTTCCTCTGTTTTCCTGCTGTTTGTTTTCCTGTCTTTTGAATCAACAGACAGAGCTTTTAAGAAAAAAAAATTGTCGTTTGCCTTATGCAATTATTCATGCAAAGCATTATTACAGATTAAAAAAATATTTCAAAATTCTGAAAAGAAACTCAAGCCTTCATTCAGATAGAAGCAGAGAGAAAGTCTTTTGACGCCTTTAGAAAAATAAATTTTTTTTAAATAATCGTTTTTGATTAATATTTTTAAAATACTCCGTTTATTAAAGAAACGTATTTGGAACTAGTTTTGTTTTCTGGAGAAGAGTTGTTCATTCCTTTAAAATCTATTATTTATCTTAAAAAATATAGTACGAGAAATAAAGCAGACGTGCTATCATGAAGCAGGAAAAATAGACATATTGATTGAATTAGAATAAATTAGCAATTAGTTATAAATAGTGATAACATATAAATAGATCGAATTTGTGATTGCGATGCTCACCAACTGATATATTTTACTTTAAACCTACTGGTAAAGACGGTGGTGTTATATGCGCAAAAAAATAGCTGCACTAAAAGTAACAGTAAATACTTACATTGTCAATTATAAAGAAAAATATTAATCAATCTTATAAAAGTTATTTCTTTAATTCTACATGTATCATTGAAAATCTAGTCGAATCTAAATTGATTTTCCAAAAAACTAGATAAGCAGTGACCGTTTTTTTTAACCAAAATACATAAATGAATATTGGAAAACTGGACCGTATTAGTACTTCGAAATATAAAAATTAAATAAGCGTCGAAACAGTTGAGCGCAAGCGTACCCTGAAGACAATGAAAGAGCAGTTAGACTTTGTTACGCCACATGTTTCATTTCTTAACACAGTGCTGCAATACCCATCAGAATTCAAGTATAATTAATGATTTTATCATAAATGCGTATATCACATATTGGAAAAACATTTAATTTTAATTTCAGGTTCCTCAAACTTACTTTTAATTAAAAAATATTTCTTTCACACCGTATTTCTCTCTCTCTTTCAAACCCCATATACCATTCTCTGTTTTACTTCAAAGAAAATCTAACTCGTTATGATTCATTGGTAGACGCTTCAAGAAAAAGCTTAATTAAATTAGCGTCTAATTACAGCGCACTTAGCCTTTACCTAATGACGTTTTCACGTAAAGCATAACTAAAAATTACGATAGCAAATAAAAATTCAAATTTGCTATCTCTCAGATTTTTTTCTAATCCTACGTAGCATGACAATACGATAATATTATAATGACGTCTTATAGTTAGAAATATTCCTAGTCCTTTGGTTAGGCGTTAAATTGTTCTTAAGGTTTACTCTTCCTTACTAATTTCCCCATAAAAACTGAAACGTTTTCTTTTAAATGCTGGCTCTGCTATGGTTAAGTTTTAAAGATTATGCTCTGGAATTTTAAACAGCAGTAGAACACATCTCAACGTATAAGACCCTCTTCTACGACATAATTAATACTTATATGCTCTCTGTTACTATATTTAAAATAAACAATTGTTCATTCGAGGCCAGCTAATCAGGTTCGGCTGCAATATTTTCGGTTACTTAGACGATTAGGACAACTGACGCTTCGAATAAATAAAATATATTATTGAAAATAAAGAATGCTATTAATTGTCTTGCTTTTACTTGAGACAGCCACTTAGGGAAAGCACTCCGAAAATCATCATCTTAAGCAGCTTGCCTAAGTCGTCCATACTTGAAATTGGCCCACGTGCTAATTATTTGAATTCAGCAAGGAATACATTTTAATTAGTTAGTTCTTTTAAATGATGATTAAAACCTTTTTCATTTGAATTTTATAAATGATATGAGCCTATTCACGTATATAAGCATATTAAATGAACAGCAAAAATTTGCTTCGACAGTAATTGAAGTTGAAGCAAATGAGCATTCTATCCATTAGGCTGTCGGCTTGTGCTTCTTAATTTATATTTCAGCTTCGTAAATTGAATGCCTTTTCAAAGTGTGCTTATGAAGTAAACTCTGATGAATTCTTAAATTTTTTAAGCTGTTTAATTCGTCTAACCCGCTTTTGCTTTCTAAACTCTTTAATTTTTAGTGTTATGTATAGAAAGAATAGATAATGTAGACGAATTCGTTACAAAAATTTTCCTTTTCCATACAAGTTAAATATGATAATTCTTCGTTTATCGAAGAACAATTTTTGAATGAATTCTTACACGTATTTTACTGAATCTTATTAATCATCGATATATTACAGGCCAAATATACACTTATAATTATCCCCACAAAACATTATAATTATTCCCACATTTATCACTGAACTCGTCTGGATGGCGTGAATCTTTATCATGACTGCGTTCATGTTATGTGCCTTTATGGTAATATGTGTCAGTGATCCGAGCACGTCGTGCCCTGCACGATATTTGCGGAATATTAAGGTTCCATTCTATTAGTAAGAAATTATGATTCTATTAGTAAGAAATTATCCATGCATTTACTTTTGCGTAGAAAGGTTGCTGATCTAAGCGAATTTGATAGACGGCAGATTGTAATACAGACAGCAGATAACTTTGATGGGTTAATAAATCAAAAAACAAATAAAACTGAAACTTTATGTTGAATGCAGTTTCGCTGCAGCTCAGCACTGCTCTTAGAATTTACATCTTTTCGTCTGATCAAATAATTAAGTTTTAACGCGATATAGTGCACTGTTTGCTACCTAGGAAGTTAGACATTTCCAATGAAACTGCAGTTCAGCAAAGTTCCGATTTTCGTATTGTTTACACTATTTCTGTATATTTCAATTATTTATTGCTAGAGCCTACAAAATTCTCTTGTGCCATAGAAATGAAACTTTAATGAAGAATATCTAATGCCCAATATAAACTCTTTTAAAACGCAGCTTTCTTAACCTTAAAAACAATTTGAGAAAAATAAGTATTACTTTTCAGTATTACATGCAAATGTCGTTAAAAATTATTGTAAATCTTGAACAGGTTCAAATTAAACAATCCAAGTGCATTTTTTAATACAAGCTACATAATTTATAACTTTATGAAACAATCAGTTACGAAAAATATACATTCATAAAAATGTATGTTCTATTAAACATTCAATTCTGCAATGAATATAAGATCCTCAACTTACCTAACATTCTCATGTCTCTTCATATAGATTTTTTTGAATTGGCCAGTAACTACTTCACCCAAGTCATTCCTAATATCAGCAGCAACATGCGCCGGTAGAACAGACAGCAAAAGTAATTCCTGGAAAAAATAAAATATGTTGTAAAAACATGGTATGCATAGTGAATAAATTAAAGGCAGGCTATATCGTCATAACTGAATAAACTGCCTCTGTATTCAAGCCTGAAATGGAAAAAATATTTTTCATAACTACGGAGCATTTAGATTACTTGGATGTCAAAGTATGCCAAATTCTGAAAGCGGTATTACATTACGACATGGCGATTTCGTTGGAAATGTACTTGTCAGATAAATGTGGATCGGATCAAACAAGTTGAATATATTACGTAGATGCATCTAGTATTTATTATCCTTTTACAATTCTTGTGGAACTAACCAAAACAGGTTAGGCACGTTATTACGGTGTAGGGATTTATATTTATTTTAAATAACCAGTTAAATTTAATTTAAAGTTACTTTCCTATAAGCCTTCATTCTCCTAATTGTCAGTGCCAGAATATTTAAATTTGGTAGCGCGCGAAAGAAACGCAAATTCTACCAGTCGGATAAAAAGTTTAAATATCGACGTTCCAGTA
>KK115717.1:645045-724560 GCA_000611955.2 Stegodyphus mimosarum
AGAAACATTTAATTTGATTTATATTATTAATTTTAATTTGGAAATTTCCTTTTCTGTTAAAAAATAGTAATTGCTTATAATATCTTTCTCTGAACTGTGTTATTTCAAGATTAATACATATCCTATGATTTTTACGTAACACTCTCGCAAAAACTACTTACATATGCCTTCAGGCAATAATAATTCTAGAGCTCTCTTAATTAGCCAATCAAATGGTACTGAAATAGAAACAAAATCACTTTGAATTAAGATTTCAATCTGAACGCATCGTTTCTGGTTCTCAACATAGCTAGACTACTGTTTGTTGCTTCTCTTCTTAACGCAAAGGTTTAAAAATGTAAATGTTTTGGAAGAGGCATGAATAATACGCCCCGTTATCTGTGACCGTAAATGTCAATTAAAAAATTATATTTAAATCTGCCTCGTCTAGTTCTTATCAAATCTGCCTCAGCTGCTAAGTTTGTTCTCGTAAATACGTGCTGCAAAAGCCTGAAATCTGGTAAAAGGTTTTCCTGGTAAAACTTAGGATTTAACAGACTTCAGGCTTTTACAGTAACATACATATATAATGTCGTGATTTGGGAATAATGCAAATAATACACATTGAAGCATATACAGATGATCCGTGATGAAATAAGACGCAGTCGTAGCAGATTTAAGTTATTTCTTTAATTGTTACTTAAATATTTTGTTATACTCAGTTAAATATCAGTTAAATATTAACTCAGTTAAATATTAATATCAGTTAAATATCAGTTAAATATTAAGTTAAATATTAATTCAGTTAAATATCAGTTAAACTCAGTTAAATATTTTGTGGCCACAAATAAATTAGCATACTAATCGTGCCTGTTCAAGAAAATTTACATTTTTATATTGCTGCGATAGGGAGAAAGCAGACAGACAGTGTGGCAGCGGCAAAAGAAGTTTTTTTTCATATTTTATAACTTATACACGTATATATATATATTATATATACGTCACATATTATATTATTATTTTGCTTAGACTTCAGACGTAGAATTTAAATGTTGCTTACTTTATAAGAATATATTAATTCTTAATACATTCTTGAATTAAACTATTTCCTTAAAATATCTGAGATAATATTACAGCTGTATATCATTAATATATTCACGCTTAAGCTGCTGAAGATGGTGATGTAATAAATAAAAATGTATTTCTGTTATTCGGAAGTTTCAAATTTGGCTTTCTGCCATTTATTTAAATTTGGTACATATGTTCAAGACAAACTTCGGAATTTCTGTTAAAAATATTCAATCCGTTTAAATTTTTATCGTCATGTTTTATGGTATATAACATATTAATACATTCCTATTTTCTTGTTATTTATTATG
Organism: Stegodyphus mimosarum; assembly: GCA_000611955.2. Lineage (NCBI taxonomy): Eukaryota > Metazoa > Arthropoda > Arachnida > Araneae > Eresidae > Stegodyphus > Stegodyphus mimosarum. The sequence goes on from KK115717.1 coordinate 646,404, forward strand.
TAATATATCTGAAGATTTTATTATGTAGATGAGTACAGTTAGTGTTAACAAAGCGTTGCTATTCAGATTCCTCCGTTTCTAAGTCACTTTATACTGCACAGATATGACTTACTAAGGAAGGAGTTCTTAGTAAGTTCTTTTGCCGATAATAGAATTAGCTAAATAAATAATAAATCCGATTAAAAAATTAAAGCTGATTTAAAATGAATTAAAGTAAATAATAAAGCTGATTTAAAACATGATAGAATAGCTTCTTGTCATCATGAACAAATAGGTGAAATGTGTAAAAATTTTAGATGTTTCATAAAGAAAGTCGCGAAACATTGAGTCCTCAGAATGTAGCTTGATTAAAAATTAGACTTCGAACTACATCCAGCTTCACAGAAAAGTGTTTAACATTTATTTAAAGGAAAACTAATCTGTTCAAAGCATTTTATTCCTAAAACACTGTAATTGAGAGAATGTTTTGATCTGCAATTGGCATCCAACATTCGTGAATCTCTCACTATTTCTGTTTCTAATTAGAATGATTTTAATACAGTTTTTTTCTATTTTGATGGCGTAAAATTTTAATGAAGATATTCATATCAAAAATATTATTTATTTCATGCATTTTTCAAGAAGCATAAAAACAGGTTTAAATTACATTTTTCCCAATTAAAAGACACATTTCCTCTTTTTTTGGTTTATAATTAGTCCGTTTCGCTATTTTCCTTGTTTTTGTTAGTACTTTTTTTTGTAACAATATTTGTCATTAACTGTTTGAAAAAAGTAAAAGTTAACATTTTACAAAGGAATTAGAAAAGATATTAAAATTGTGCATTTCCTCTAAAAAGTTTAAAATGGTTATTTTATTATTATTTATTTAAGTAATCGTGAATTTCCTCCGAAAATTCTCTGGATTGCTTTCAAGGAAAGCTTACATTAAACTGTGAAAAAGCCTTTTACAAACAGACCATAGTAAAAATGTTTTTTCTTTACGAAAGAATAATTATTTCACTGAAATATCATAATTAATTAATTTTTAAATATCAACATTAAGGTCAGATATGATATTATATTAACCATTCCTAGCAATGTTTAAGTTAGAAAATGGCTTAAAGCTGTTGATAAACTGAAAAATGAAACTGCAATTCTTTCCTCAAATATCAACGTAATCAAATTTTAGGACTTTCATCTGCGAATGTAAAATATCCGATGATAAGAAAAATGAAGAGACAGGTCTTTCTTTAATCTGAAAAGATTATTTTTCTTAGCATACAGAAAGGCTACTTTTGTGAATGAGATAATTTGATTTCTTATAATTTCATCTTAATGAATATGGAATTCGTCATGTCTGAGACAGATATGAAACAGATATGAATTTAACATTATGCGACATTAATTCTCTACACCGGGATTTCGTGGAAACGTTTATCAACTGCTATAATATATTCCAGTATATGAACATAAGGTATTTATGTATATTCCATTTATTAAAGAGTAGAGAAAATTAGAATGCTACGAAAATTTTCATTTGAATCCCTTAAATCAAGCAGTTTGTCTTCCCATCAGAGTCGTTTACTATACTTTAAAAGCACACTCATAAATTTAAAAGTTGCAAATACTATAAAATGTTTAAAGGCACACAAGAGCTTCAAGCATTCTAATAATAACAAAATGCAAATCGATTTTTAAGCTTACGTTGTTCATAAAGTGTGCATATTCCAATCAAACGGTTAGGGAAATGGTGTGAATATTTCTTTTTATTATTCATAACAGTTGAAATTAACGGAATTCACAGTGTTTTGTAGCTTGCATGTGTTTATAAATGTCAGACATAAATAAGTATTTTACGCAACGTTAATGCTAATCACAGAAAACTAATACCAAATTAGATCTGTACTGTATATGAATTTAATTAAAACATTTTCAGAAAAAAAATATGAAAGCTTTCAGATTTTATATTACGACCAAAGGAGCATTTTTTTCACGAGGGATATAAAACGGTGTTTGAAAAGTGATACAGATATTAAAAGTAATTCGACGCAAAATTCCGTTAGACATCGTAACGTCTTTGCGTTGCTACGCTACCAATATAATACCAGTAAGAAATGTAAAGAAACCTCTTTCATAAAATATCCGTACTTGAAGATGCACGCGATGTTAATGTTAATGGAACGTTTTGAAATCGTTGAGTTTGTTTACAAAAAATTTGTTAAAAGTTTTACAAAATATGAATTAGATAAGAAAACAAATTCAAACTCCAAATTTGGGCTTCCAGAGATGCCCATACTCGAGGGGAAGACTATGGTATTCAAAATTTGATGTTATTAGGTTGTTTCTTATACCGTTCTTTCTTATAATGCGAGAAACATGCATACATTCATGCAAATTCTTCATAAAACGAGATTAATAGCGCTCCTGGGCAAATTGCCACTTTGAGTTAATAACTACCGTGAAATTTGAAATATTAATAAAACAATTACTGTATTCAATACATAATAATTTTTTATGCATTACATTGATATTAACAAATAAAAGTCTACAATATTTTAATATAAACATAATTTTAGATTGAAGATCATCATTATTCGTTAGTCAACAGTCAGAATTTCAAAAGGCATGCTTTCATCGGATAAAAAGATACACAGAACATCTGTAGCTTTTATATAGGATTATTAATAATCATGTGAACAAATTCAAAAATTCGCAACAAATATAAGTAATATCAAATTATAGCGTGCTAGATCGGAAGTAAACTAAAAAAATCAAATAATTACCCCGGAAAGTGCTCAAGTTGCGATGGTAAGCTGGCGCCTACCATCACTTTTCGTGATATGATAAACTTCTATGAGATAATCCATTTCACCCTACACTGCTCAGCTGCCACCATATTAATCAGTTCTGGTATACACTGGCAGTTATATTCTAGCTTTGATCTCAGTAGTTGTTGTTGTTGCTGTTAAAAGCGAACTGCTGTTTGTTTACTTAATGCTGTTACTGATTGTAGCGATTTCGCTGTGAGATAGAATTAGTTTACCTATTTTGAATTGAGTTTTGCTAAACGTTTGAGATATTGTGATATTGTGCGACTACCTCTGAAGAAATATTTCAGCATTTTGATTTATTTCTTGTGGAAAGAATAAAACTTGTTAACTTTTTAACGACTTGTGCATTCAATCCATAATGAAAACGTACGCAGGCAACAATACTATGATTTTTAGAGAAACTGCATTCCGTATGAAATACAAAAGACATTCACAGTTTGAAATCTGTTAGTAATAATCACGGTAATTTAAGGAAATAATTGACTACTCTAGCTAAGGCTTACTCGTCGTATAAACTTCAGTAATGATTTTTTAATTCTTATTAGAATAGTTAAACTGAAGTTCAGAATTAGTAATAGTATTAAATTTTAGTAAAAGGTAGGAACATGAAAATCATAATTGCAAACTATATATTTAAATTAAAAGCTTTTTTGGCTAACTGTTGTCCAAAATAATATGAAAGAATCCAGCTTAGAAGGAAAAGAGCTCTTTGATAACGTTAAAAGATAATAGAAGCTCTAAGCATTAATAAATAAAATAGATAAACCTTGCAGAGTAGTCAGCTCGGATAATCACTGCTATGTAGTATTCTGCTGTCATCAGCTGAAGTTGCATAGATAATAAAAGTCTAATCATTATGAAAAACAAGGAAATTTTGTTTCAATTTATATTTTAAATTTCCTTATTAAGAAGCGAATATTTCACTGGTATGTTACTACTATGGGAGATATTATTTTTAAAATAAAATATTGGTTTAATATAACCTTGTTGCAAAATAGCAGTTTCCTCATGCGATTTTATACTGATGCCACACTTATTACAATTTGATACGAATATTACTGATAAAACATAGCATTGTAATTTTTAAAGAAATCCGAATTCTCTGAAGTAAAAAATAACATTTCATAATAGTGATGTTAATGCAATAAATTTTGATAATGTTATAAATATATAGTTTTCATGCATGAAATACTATAACAGATTCAGTTTAGGAAAATCATTATTTAAATTCGTAGCAAAAGAGTCAATATTAAAGAAAATGCAAACTGTTTAATGAAGAATATTTCAATAAGCATAAATGACAGCAAGCATTTTGAATTGATTTCCTACTTCATGCTATACGATATAAATCCCATAGTTTTATGACATAGCCAAGTTGAAATAACCTGGGACAAAAATACATGGTATGTACTTGCAATTAGAAAAGTATTATTATTTTCAATATGCATTTTTCCTATAAATTTATGCTTACGCCGGAACTTCGTACACATTATATTTTGTTACACGTCACCAGAAAATCAGACTGAATGTTAAACGAAGAAAATATACATCCGCGGAATTAGTTATAGTATTTGTCTTGCAACTGTGTTGTGTCCTCGGTCTCATTTTAAAAATAAAATTGTAAACCGAATGGTAATTTTAGCATTTAACATTCAACCAGTGAAGTTTTCTAATGATACAGTAGCTGTTTTATAGCATAGCCATTTTGAAGTTCTTTTGCAGTCGATGGTGGATCAGCTTTAATTGAAGGAAATGAAATAATAGTTAAGGTTTTGATTAAATTAATTCTGTGGGAAATTTACAAACTTTGATTATTCTATGTATGCTATAACGAAATCCGATATTATTTACTTCTTTGCGTAAATGTGATGATATGGTGCAAATTTAGTTCCTTTTTATTAAATAAGGCCTAACTGCTAATGTATGCAGATATTAGATACATAGCATATTATTTAAAAAAAACTTATCAGCTTACAGCAATGACTTCCTCTTCTAAGTATTCTGGAAACTTTCTTTAGTGTTATTCAAAAAAATCTATAAGGTTTCAGATTTTAAATTAAGTCCCAAAGGGACGTTTTTTGGACATTTTGTGTGTTACCTTTATTTATTAAATATCATGTTCTTCGACATTAAACCATAAAATTCAGTTCAACAGCACTATCTCTTTAAACTGAGCATATCTTTAGAATTTCCGATACACAGTCTCACACGCTGGAGATAAAAATGTTTTTTCGGTACAACGTTGCCATTGCTCGCTTTGAAATCCTTGAGTTTGTTAATCAAAAATTCGTTAAAGTTTTACAAAATATGAAATCGTTAATAAAACAAATTCCAAATTTCAAATTTGGGCTTCCAGATGCCCATATATTCGCAGTAGGCTTACGTCATTTAAAATTGGAGGGCTCTAGGTACCGTCGTTTTATCACAATGCGAGAAAGATATATACATTTATGCAGATTCTTCCTTATTTAATTTATTCAAATATAGTACAGGGCGATAATATTTGGTGGGAAAAATTTGAAAAGTGAAACGAACATTCAGAGTGATTCGACGCAAAATCGGAAAAAGAAAACAATAGTCCTTAGGGGACAAAACCCCTTTGGACTAAAAAGTAGTGGTTATTTGCCTTCAGTTATGTGTTTTATTAGACTTGGTTGAAAAGAACCAATGGGCCTCGAGACCAAAGTCCAACAAATCTGAAGAGCTCAGAAAGAAATTGAAACTAATTCGATGCTATAAATTATACCAGTTTAAAGTAATAGGAAAGGATTTACCGTATAAAAGCATTTGTTTAAATTCTGTATTACCTTAAAAAACTTGCCAAAAATAAAACAACTTTTCTAAAAATGAACTTGAAAATGAAGCCTAAAAACTAATCATTGGTCTTTCAAGCCAAGGTAGAAAAAAAGCGTAGCATCTGCATCATATGTATCTTGTTAGAATCTAGGACTTTCCTGTTACCTTTCTATCTTAAATGTCATGTCAAAAGAAATAAGTAAGGGCAACTTATCCTGTAAGTTTAGGATGAAAACGCTTGACGGTATGATGTTTCTGTGGTAAAATAAATTCTGACAGGATAGCAGGATACTAGAATCTCTTGTTATTTTTCCAAAAGATGCTAGGAAAAGGCAGAGCAAAAACAGTTAGTGGTATCTCAGGTTTAATCTTTGATTCGAATACTAAATTTCCCGAATAGTAACTAACTGAAACATCAGTTCTCAGTATACCTCATTTTAGATTTGCAGTTTTATTATTCTTCAGAACCTTTTTTGTCTTGAGATTTTCAAAAGAACTATGTGAGTCAAAACTATTATGAATAATTTTAAATAAGTATTGCAAATGCACCATTTCCTTTATACAGTGAAAAAGAAAACTAGTTTCCCCCTTTTTCTTAGACATTTCTTTTAAATCCATGTCTTTGATTCAGATGTGGAATCACTTTTTATGATTTGTAATCTAGTATGGCTTTTCTTAAAACTTTCCTTGATATGGTTTTAGTGGAACTTAATTTACCAGTTATATATTTCTCCATGGCTATCTGATTTAAAAATTCCATTTCCTTCGTAAGGTTATTACCAGGTACGCCTAGTTTTATAGTTTTATAATCTGATAAAACGTCTTAGAAAAGTCACTTCATTATTTATAGACAGATCGCATCTTCTTTTTCAATGACAGCACGTAAGAAAACAGATGTGTTTGAATTCAAAATTTAATGTCCAGAATAACAAGCATACTAGTACACTTGGTTTTGTGGGGCAATTCCCAGTTATAAAATTCTATATTCTTCACACAAAGTTTCTAAGCTCATGATGTCAATGAGGGAGGAACTTAAAAAGATCTAGTTAATCGTGATTTATAGATAAACTTACTTCTTGATTTAAAAAGCATGTAGAAGATCGGCATAATCACACAAACTAAACTAACCAAACTGCACAAGCCATACTAATCTAACTATACAAACCACATTAACCAGAGAATACAAGATTGTAGAAACCATACTAACCTACGCAAACAAATACAAACCATACTAAACAAAGTAAATTTAGTTCTATAGCGATTCAATTTTTAAGCAGACGCAATAAATTTTACTTCTTACATCACGTTAACTGATTTTAATACAGATTCACCTTTGAACATAAACTAACTTCTTTTGCTGAATTTCAAAATAATTCTTGATTTTAAGATTTTTTATAAAAATAAAACTATATACACATTCGTTTCCTTGGGGAACTATAAGTAGCCAGTTGGGAGAATCTTTACTTCCGCTTTCTTTTCATGTCATAGATCAGTGCCTATTACAAAAAAATTGTTAACCGGCAACTACCGTAAAATTTGTTTATTTTTTCTTTATTTTAACCTTACGAAACAATAGTAAATTCCTAAATACTTAGAATTAAAAGTTTATAAGGTATTTCTCCCGCCTTCTTAGCATGCCTTCGTGGTCAGCACGCTCGAGGCGTATTAGAGAGGTCTGTGGTTCGAGTCCCGGCGAGCGAATTGCTCATTTTTCCTCTCTCCTGCTGCGAAATAACCTAATGTCTCTACAGTGGCGTCCTAACAAAAAGGTGGTGGATGATGATTTTCCACCACCAGGATTTGGCGATTCGGTCCCCTATTTTCCAGTCGTTCTTTAAAAGGGGGAGTATATAAGGTATTTCTCCCGCCTTCTTAGCATGCCTTCGTGGTCAGCCCGCTCGAGGCGTATTAGAGAAGTGTGTGGTTCGAGTCTCGGCGAGCGCATTGCTCATTTTTCATGTCTCCTGCTGCGAAATAACCTAATGTCTCAGTGGTATTTCTCCCGCCTTCTTAGCATGCCTTCGTGGTGTAGTGGTCAACCCGTTTGGCACGTATTCGAGAGGTCCGTAGTTCGAGTGCTGACGAGGGCATTGCTCTTAATTCATCTTTTTGATTGCAAAAAAATACCTAGTCTCTACAAGTTGATTAAGTTATAATGGATTACTAAAAATGATGTTAGTGCATTCTAGAAATTTTAGATGGTGCTACATGTCTATCATCATGCGAAAAGTCACTTAGTTGATATTAAATGTATGTTTTCTTATGCAGTAATAACATGCAATTTTATCATAACTCTTTGTATGTAAGAGGAAAAACGATTTCTCTAAGAAGTTATGAAGTAAATTCTTTCCTTTTATAAAATCGATATTTATATTTTCATTCTCTTTCGCGAAGTCTGTAGCAATCAAAGAAAGCTATCGATAACTTTTTGAAACTCTCCTCACACAGTCTTTTATTAAATAAAGTACTGAAATTTATTGCTTTCTTCCATCTCAATGTCTTCAGGTATTGTTTTAAATTAAATCCAAGTGCTAGGCCATCTTTTAGTTCTCTGTCAAATTTCATTAACTGCAATCTCCAGAGCTTCAGATTTTACTTCGCTCCCATGGAAATTGTCAATGCAATGAAGTACTTCCACGTAGCGTCACGAAATTACCGAAATGTACACTGACATCAAGTCATGTTCTTTTTTTTCTCATTTTCTTCCATCATTCTGTATTCTGTAACGCATGTTTTAGGCTTTAACTGACTCAGAAAAAACGTAATCTTCCAAATTAGCTATGTTTAAGCCAATCGTGAAATCTTTAAAACCTATTCTAGTAAACTTTAAAGTTTTGACAACTAAGATTTAAGAATATCATTAAAAAAAGAAAATTTGACGCCAGAATATGCTAAAGAAAACGTTAAAAAGTGAGTTGATTTTCTCATTTTTATCTGAAGCATGTTTACACTTATATTAAGTCTGGAAACTTGTTTTATTTGTTTACAAATTATTTCATATCTATTTTATGTAATTTAATCCATTAGCATTTTTTTCTTTATATTTCAAATATTTTCATATGAAAGAAAAACAAATACCATCGAGAGTATGGGTTGTAACTATAAAACTTAATTACATCTGTTATCGATAGATAGTATATTTAACAACAGTTTTGACAAATCAGACCTCAATGCTACTGTATTTATAAGAATTTGCAATCTTGCCCAAAAAAATTTCAGCCGCAGACCAGTATAATATCTAGACCGTCACGTTAAGCTTTAGCATTCTGGTCTCAGAATCCTATTCGATTTAACCATATTACAAAATTCGAATTTTATTGTAAGTTTAAAGAAAAATGAGTTTGGGAGAGCTTTATTACTTACAGAGCATCCTATTCAGCAAAAAAGCAGTGTCCGACGGAGCCAAGTCGAATTTATTCTTTTATAATATAATAATTTTATTTTACATTATTGTTTTGTTATATAAGTTGTGGGGTTTCTCCCTTTTATTTCGCATTTCAATATTCGAAATCCCTTACACGGATAAGCGAATAATCGCTAGAGTGTGTGAACAGAGACGTAAGACTCAAGAAGGGTTAACTACCCTTTATTTCTCAAAATAAGTATGACACTGTCAGCGCATTAACTCGGAGCGTACAGCAAACCCTCCAATGAAACATAGACTTAAGTACTATTCTTACTCATTTGCATTAACCGCGTTTCTGAAAATACATTCTGGTAGGAAATTGTAAGCTGAAGCTAGAAGGAATAGGAAAGACAAATAAACTTAAAATAACTGTTATAAAATTAGGATAAACCTTACAAAGTATTGAAATAAAAATGAAAGATCACAATTCTCGCAGATTGGTCATTATGTCTATTTATGTCGGATACGATTTTGTTGAAAACGATTTTGTTGAAACTGAAAACAGTAACACCTTTTTAAAGCATTAATCAAAATTACTTCATTTAATGAAAATTTTGGACACGGTATATAGATATTAAATAAAATAATTATGCATGTTAAATTTTCGTATGTAATTTCTAAATATTACCTTTTACATCATGGAAACGTTTTTTTAAAAGCATTAGTTCCAAAGAAAGCTAAAATTCAAAATGTTTTTTTCTTTCACGAAAATTTTGTACAGTCGTTAAAACTGATTATTTTTCTTCGAGTGAAAGTATTATAATTTGTATTTACATTTATGATTCTTTTCGATACTAATGTTATATATTAAGGGCAAAATATCTCAGAAATAATTTTACCAGCATATAGAATATTAATTACGGCACTTTTGAGCAGATTATATTTACATTTGCGATTCTTTTCCGTACTAATTTTGTATATTAAGGGCAAAATATTCCCGAAGAAATTTCAGGAGCATATGGAATATTAATTACGGCATTTTTAGCAGAGTGCTTGTAAAAAAAAATTCTTACTTTTGTCTTAAAAGGTATTTACGTGAACAGAATTATCACATAGTGAAATTCCGCTTTATTTGTTTCATTTAAATCTAAACTATACGTCTAAGACAAGAGGGACCAAGTGGTGCAGTTCTTTTGAAACACTCTATAGAGGGTGGTTCATAAAATTAATACAGCGTTTTCAAAGAGAATTTAAAAATCTGTATTATAACGAAAAGTATTAGAAAATACGCTCATTCAGAGATAACATTTTTATGTCAGAAATTAAGGAGATTTTGATGTTATCAACAATTATTCTTTTGTGATCGAATAAAAAGGGAGTACAGTTACGCAGTTAATAACTGTAGATATCTCTGTTTAGTCTATTACATTTAGTATGAATACTTATGAAACAATCGATTCAGAATACCTTTTGACGACAGTGTTTTTCAATACGAAAAATCGATTTTTAGGCTACTAGACCTTTTAAATTCTTATGTCTGATATAGAAACATATTAAACATTTTACGGAGAACACATTTTGTTTACATGCATTGTACCTTTTAATAAATCCATTGATTTTATTAAGATAACTGATTAGAAATGAAAATATGAAATATGCCTTTGAATTAGAGTTATGAGCAGACTGAAAATGTTACTAAAATGTTTTTATCGAATTTTATTGTGTCTGCAATTTAAAAAATAAAGCATTGAATATAAATATATTCAAGCGAATAACGCAATATGTAATTTCCCATCCTCCATAATTAGATCAAATGGATAACATAAACGTAAGGTAAGACGATGCCCTATCAAAAAAACTTTTATGCAATCGATATATTTCATGCTTCTCCCTTCTTTTTCTTCTTATACAATAGGGGACACCTTCAGCACCTGCCAATATCTCATACGAGGGCGTATCCAGGACAGACGGGCGTATCCTGATCAGTTCTTACGATCCCGAAATAGTGCCCCCAGTTGAAGGGCGTCGCCTGGTCCCTCAGCCCCATCACCAACAGCCAACGAATAGCTGTCTATGCTGTGGTTGCTTTTGCGGAAGGAGAGTCGAGCCGAGCAATCAACCTCCTGCTGGGCGGAAATTCCATGAAAAATGCACGAAGAGGCCTGGTAAGCAAAACATATCCTCGGATTGGAAGACAGTGATGTGGGTACTGAGGAAATGGATGATGTTATTCTAGTCTGCCAAAAAGGGAGAAATGTTGGCAATTTTAGCTAGAAAATCTATAGACCAAAAATATGTTTTCTTTGAAGGGAATACAGTTTAAAGTATAGGTCTCTAGGACATACTGCATGGAAAGTCGAGACACATATTATTTCAATATATAACTAATCAAAATAATATTCATTCTTTACTTGGCATATCAAGAAAATGCATGTATTCTTAAATCTCCAGAATTTCAAACGGGTGTCATTAGCAGCATATAATTATTATGTTGCAATAACCTAAAAAAAGTGCATTCCCGAAAGTTTTGTTTAAATATTTTGCTTCTTCTTTGTACTTATACTAAAGAAAAATTACATATCCTATTAACCTCGAAATGATATAAAAATACTTAACTAGGGCATCTTCTTTTCGATGTTAAAACATTTTGTTCAAACATTCTATGAAACATTACTAGTGTTATGGAAACAATTCAGTTGAATAACTTATTACTAATAAATATTAGTAATTTCAGAAAATAATTACTCAATAGAATTTTTTTTACAGCAAAAAGATATTTCAATGAAAGTATGCAACATTAATATCCATTTTAATTCTTATTAAATAAAAATAGAAAATTCTGAATGTTTTACAATTTTATTTTATTTTTAATATTTATTAAGCTAGGGATTAGTAATCTGATCTATTAGTTTGCCAAGCATAAAAAATTTAAATAAACTGAATTACGTAGGATCTAAAATTTACCCACTTTACGTTTTTCATACTTCCAAACTTTCATAGACTAAAATATTCATAATTTTATGCTTTTCTTTAAAGAACGGCACTCAATGTCAGATTTAATTCCTTATGTAATATACATAATTAACTCCAAGACGTTTTAAATACTGCATATATGACGATAACACAAAGGATTTCTTCAGGCGTTTACAACAAATCTTTATTTTTTATATTATTTATTTCTCAAAGGATTTTAATTCACCACAGAAGTTGTTTTAATAGTTCGGTCTTATTAAAACCAGACATTGGTTTTCCAATAAATTTTGAAGATCTAAAGATTAAGTCTCTTAAGTACATTACGATCTATTCATGGAATTTAATCTGAAACAATAATTTGATTTAATATGATTATGCTAAGAATAGGGAAAAAAGCATTATGGAAGTGAATAAATATAATAACGTAAATGTAAATTACGCTATTGTTATTTCTTATAACGATTTTGAAAAGATTAAAAATATAATGTTTATTCTAGAAAAGTGTATTCGCACTTTAAAATAAGATATTGACATCTTTGATCTTTATGGCGGTATAGCAAATAAATGATGAAGGCAAAAAGAAAAACTAAAAAGCAAACGTTATAGAAATTATTAATCAAAAATAAAAAAATGCCTCTTGAGAACATTTTCGTAACTTTTTGCAATATTTACGCATATTTATAATTCATCAATATTTACTCACAAAATTTTAGTTAATCCTCAACTGCGATATACAATTTTTTAAAATTTATATGTAAAAAGATAAGTTTACTATCGTCTGAGAATATTTTCTGAATTACCTTTCAATTTTATGCTTGGAATAACCTTAATCATTATTTCCAAGTCTCTGTCATTTATTCAAATTCCTTGGAGTAGATTTTGCAAGCATTTATAGTTTATTATTAAAACTGAATTGGTTAATTACTAGTACTGATTTAACTAAAAGATTCTAAGTAACTGTAAAGGTACACAGCAGGCAAGCGTTGCGCAATTTTAACCATTATGTTATCATTATAACGCGGTTCGAAAATATTTAACACGCTAACAGAAAATTTACGTTGCGAATATAAGTTGTTGACAAACTGCATACAAAATCTGGAAAAGTTTGACGGAGGTTTAGTAAACATTTTGCGTTTACTAAAACCTCTCGCTAAGAGTATTTGCAATGTGCTTTATAAGGTTTATAATAACTTCTTCTGTTATGAATGTTTACTTACTGTACAGTTTGTTTGCTATTTCTCTATATAAATAATACATCATAATAACTGCACTATTGTTTTATTTAGAAATAAAATAATGTTAGGTGCAATGTAAATGCAATAACTTAAAAATCATTTAATATGTATGGTAGACTGAGAATAGGCTATACCCAAATTACATAAATAATTTTATCCGGTGGTCTTGAACATACACAGCTTTTAAATACCGAGGTGAGTTTAGGAATCAGTTTACTGCATAAGGTGAGAGACAGCTAAACTAATAATCGAAATTTTGTCTTTGAATTTCAGTTTTACAATTAGGAGTTAATTCAAGATTATTAATACAAGATAGCTATAAAGATGAATTATTCTTAGTCTCCCCAACTCAAAAAGAGTGAAAATATAAAAATTAGAATCTCACTTTAAAAATAATAAATAAGGATGTTTTTAGTAGCAGTGCAAGAATATTACGCAATAAATAAGATAATAATAAAAATGTAACATACATTAAAATATACGAGGTTATGAAAGCAATTCATCAGGTTCCAAAAAGCTGTATTTCTTAAAGCATTTCAAAGGAAAACAATAATATTCGAAATGAAGTAAAAATCTTTCAAATTTTGGGCATAACATTACAAATACTCCAGGTAAATTCTATTGCTTTACGACGCATCTATAACTAGTATTTCAGATCTATACACGTGTGTTCTAACATTTTACCATTGACGATACCCTAAGCAGATTTAAAGCCCATCCTGCAGCTCCTTTAACGTATCTTTAAAGGGAAAAAACGGACGTAAGGTCGGCAACCTTGGTGGCAGCTAGAAGAAAGTGTGAAACTTTTGGAATAATTTTTCACTTGACGAAATAACCACAACTGCAACAAATATTATATACCCATCTGTTACAAGTAGTTCTTCAAGGTGAAAACAAATGACCCGTATACCTTTACTGTTAAATGGCGTAATAGGTATTTAGTTTTGGTAAATCTCGTCTCTACTTAATGAAAGCATGGCAGTTTTCTATGCCTTGCCATCTCGATATTGAGACCGTTTACCATTCTTTATAAATTTCGCTTCGTCACTGAAATTAGGCTAACAGCAAAATCGTCATTTCGCAATGCGTCTTGCATGATTACAAAATTTATATCCTTTTATAAAATTTTCTGATTTTGAACGTTGCAATATCTGCGAAATGGTATGGTTTCATTACAATCGCCGTCGCAAAATCTTCCATATGGTTGGCTGGGAATATGACAAGTTCGTGGCTAAGGCGATTTATTGATTTTGTGGGCTACACGCAACATCCTCTTTAACTTTGTCCATGGCTTCGTTAGAAATGCTCGGCCGAAATGTATATTGCATGTTTCACAGTAAAAATATATTTACATTGTACTTATTCTAAAATAGGAAGCACTTTCTGTTGCAAATTCACTACTCTGAGAAATGGGACTTATATTTACTAAAAAATATCTCAGAAGAAAGTTTTGATGCATTCTGAAAGACATTGTCTTTCGTTATGTGAATATTGAAAGTACGTGCGACGCGTAACTTGAAAAATATAAGAATCAAAACTGCTGAATCCTTTATAAGCCTCTATATTTAATACCAAATGAATTTCCAATAAGCACTTTCGTTTACCATTTTTTAATAAATTACATTATAGTAAAATAACAGTTTTCGAATTTAAATAGTATTATTCACAGTTTTTAAGAATCAGATATAAATTTATCAAAATGCTTTTCAACAGGAAATATGAAACAAATGTAAATGCAACGCATTCAGTTTTTTAAAAATATTTTATTTTTCCCCGAGTGGCAACGAGAGAGTATTATGATGGAAGCCGAGCTGAACGATAACATTTTTATGAAGCGCGCATAGTAATCTTGTATTTTTTTAGTTGTATCATTTCAATGATATGTAAATAAGGCGCGAATAAAAGATTTATTGCCTAAGTGCAGAATTTTTAATAGTTTTAAAGAAAGTATCTAACATCTCAGAAGCGGGATTGACATGGATTATTACAAAGATTTAATGACGTATTGCCTTGATGTACGTTAAGCTAATATTTGAAAGCTCGCCAAAAACGAAAGTAGAAAGGTACGTGCAAACTGTTTATATTATGTTTAAGTATTAACCGGAAAGAACTAAGTATAATTCTTGTATTATTGCTTGAAAATTGAAGTATAAGATGGCTTATTTGGCAAAGGACAAGAAATGTGACTTAAAGGAACTTGCCTTAGAACTTGACGTACATGTTCCTTCAGATATTAAAATTGTGGGATTAAGGGATATGATTTTGAATAGTAAGAACTATAACGAAGAATTTACTAAACAAATACTAGACAGAATTATAAATGATCGTGTAAACAGGGAAAAGTTTGAAATTTTAGAAAAAGAAAGAACATTTGAACTCAAAAAGTGGAAAGTAGAAGCGGGAATCAGAAGAAGCAATGTAAATGATTCTGTTCCTTCCAATGTTAGTAGAAGTAACTTTTATGATATGAGTAAATTAATGCATAGGTATGAATTGCGTGAAGGTAATATAAGTTTTTATTTAGTCTTATTTGAGAGACAGGCACGGCGTATTGAGTTGGAAGAACAAAATTGGGTTTCTCAGCTGTTGGGTCTATGGCCTTATGAAATAACTCAATTAATTGCCCGTGAACAAGAAGAAAAAGCTAACGACTATAAGCCGGCTAAACAACTGCTATTAAGAAAATTTAAGTTAAGCGCTGAACAGTTTCGGCAAAAGTTCGTTGATTTTGAAGAGTGGCTTGCTGGATTAAATGTAACAGATTTTGACTCTTTAAAACAGCTTATTATTGCGGACCAATTAAAGAAAAGATATCGCTGCTATACGAGATAATTTAATTGATGATTGGTCTAAATTCATTAATCCTGAAGAGTTGGCTGAAAAACTAGATGAATATGAAAGGGCAGGGATGAAAGTACTTCAAGTAGAAAATAAAACTTTAAGGCATAATCTTAAGCCTAAATTTGGTTCTAAATTTTATGAAGGATTCTATAATCAGTATTCAAGACATAGAAATGTTAACGATTATATGCAGACAGATAGTAATTTCAAAGTGGGTTTTAAAAACAGTTTTGATAATAAATACAATTTGGGAGGTAAATTTTATAAAATAGACGAAAGGAAAAGAGAATATAATTCTGGTATACGTAATGAAAAGGGTGAGCCATAATGCTTCAATTGTAATGATTGTGGACATATAGCGATGGATTGTCCTCAACCTAAAAAAGAAATTATTTGCAGGAAATGTAATGAAAGGGGTCATACTTTTAAAAAGTGTACGTTTAAGAGCTCGGACTTAACAAATGTTAAAAATAGCTTATCCATGACCAGAACTCAGGTGTTCCACCAACAGTATATTTAAAATATGTTCGCATCAATAATGAAGAAGAAATTATTGCAATCATAAATACGGTTCCAGTTCGTGTTTATTGAAACAGTCTGTGGCTAGGAAACTGAATTTTATTCTAAAACCTGATGTGGAGGAATTGTTTGGTTTTGGAAACCAGAGTAAACGAGCCGCTAGAACGCTGGGAAAAGTAACTGTTAATTTAGAGATTGAAAATGTGGAAGGAAAGGATGTTACAGTTCTAATTGTAGAAGATGAAATACAACCATGCGAATTATTAGTTGGTCGAACATGGATTGATTTACCACATATTGCATACGCCAAAATAGGTAACACCTTGCACATACGCTACGCTGATGATTGTCCATTTTCACAGTTACAAAATGACATCAACACTCTGCAAATTAAACTGAAGGCTACCCAAGAAATTGAAATCGAAATAATACGGTTGATTTCGTGAAAGCTAAAACTGATGAAATAAATAACGGTTATGTTTTAGTAAGTAGATTGGAAGATATTGTAAAGGAATTTAAACAATATGATAAATAAGACTACAAATAAAACACCTTTCGAAATGCTTCACGGTTATTCACCAAAATTCAACGACGGATTGATGAGGATGATTACAGACGAAGACGCAAATGAATGAGAGGATCCTATAATCTTACAGAATGAAGCTAGATAAAGAATTGAAGATACGCAAATGAAAAGTAAAGCAAATTATGACAAGAAGAAAATCAATTCTTTAACATTCGAACGAGGAGAAATAGAAGTTATGAGAAGAAAACCTAAATCAACTGGAGAATCAACCCAAACACAACCAAAATATCGAGGACCTTTGGTCGTTAACAGACGTTTTACCAGGCGATACCTATAGAATGACTCAATTAGAAGAGAAGGTGAAAGAGTCTTTCTTTAGTACGATAGATCATGTGAACCAATTGAAATCGTGGAAGTGTCAAGCTGAATCAGAGACGGACGATGACGATGGTGATGACATAAGTGTTGCTGATAATGGTAACAAGACGCCGCATATAACTAAAACTAGGACACAGAAAAAGAATAGAAAAGGACGGTGAGTCTATATGACGATTAAAGGCTTTTGAACTCTAAATTTTACTATTATAAATTTAATTTTGTTAAGTATAAGTTCTTGATGTTCCGAGGTCGTAACTAATTCAGGATACCCGAATGTAAACGCAACTCATTGATTTTTTAAAAATATTTTATTTTTCCCCGAGTAGCAACGAGAGAGTATTATGATGGAAGCCGAGCTGAACGATACATTTTTATGAAGAGTACATAGCAATCTTGTATTTTTTAGTTGTACCATTTCAATGATATGTAAATAAGGCGCGAATAAAAGATTTATTGCCTAAGTGCAGAATGTTTAGTAGTTTTAAAGAAAGTATCTAACACAAAATTTCGCAACATGAATTCATTTGCTAAATACCTATATAATATATATTTCATAATAATTTATTTAATAACAAAAATGATTAATTAATTTGCCAAGCAAAAGTTTTAAACAAAATCTATAAATAAATGTTTTTGCATTATTAATCAACGGATTTCCTATTAATAAAGTAAAGATGTAAGGGAGGCGCTGATATATTATATGCATACGGATATTTTCTATTGTAAATGTATGATAAATTTTAAAGTTTTGAAGTTTTATAATAAAAAACCTTAGCCTTTACATTATTACGAGGGTTGTTTTTTTTTCAACCTCCGATCGCACAGTATGATGGCCAGGTATGCGGCAGGTGGTTGGTGTGCGTAGTAGGCGACTGCGCATCTCCCCCTCCACACGCTCTGTCACTGGCGTATTCAACACGCCATTTTCTGTTGAGTTGCAGTCACGTAAACATGGCTGTCGCTGTTGATTCTCCCGCCAAGTGTGAATTGCGAGCTGTTATTCGTTTCTTGCAGGCAGAAGAGAACAGTGCAGCGTAAATTCATCGAAGAA
Source organism: Stegodyphus mimosarum (assembly GCA_000611955.2). NCBI lineage: Eukaryota > Metazoa > Arthropoda > Arachnida > Araneae > Eresidae > Stegodyphus > Stegodyphus mimosarum. The sequence goes on from KK115717.1 coordinate 664,879, forward strand.
TGAATCGAAACAGCTTTATGAGTGATGGCGTTGCTCGTGAATGGTGTCGAAAGTTTAAAGATGGCCGAACTGATGTGCATGATGAAGGGGGTCAAAGACGCAAGTCTGTCGCTACAGACGACATTGTTCAGCGAGTTGACCAAGCGGTTAAGCAAAATCGAAGGCTCACCATAAGTGAATTATCGATGAAATTTCCGGAAGTTTCAAGATCTTCCCTGTACTCTATCGTTGCTGAACAATTGCGCTACAGAAAAGTTTGCGCTCGCTGGGTCCCACAGATGTTGACTGACGACCACAAACCTCGCCGAATGGTTGCAGCGTTTGAGTTTCTTGACCGTTACAATACTGACGAAGAAGAGTTTTTTAAATCCATTGTGAAAGGTGATGAGACATGGCTTCAATATGACACGCCCGAAACGAAACGACAATCACAACTATGGATGCACACAAATTCTCCAAAGAGACCCACAAAATTCAAACGAACCTTTAACAACCGTAAGGTTATGGCAGCTGTTTTTTTTGGGACTAAAAAGGTGTGTTGTTTGTGGAGTTTACGCAGCCCGGAACAACAATTAATGCAGATTCATATTGTGAAACTTCGCGACGCTTACGGAGAGCTATTCAAAACAAACGAAGAGGCATGCTGACTTCTGGAATTGTTCTGACCCACGACAATGCCCGTCCTCACAGCGCTCGCGTAACCTAACGGCTCCTTCAGCAATTTTAATGGGACATTTTCGAACATACACCGTATAGTCCCAACCTAGCGGCGAGTGACTTTCATCTGTTCCCTGAACTGAAGCAGTGGCTTGGCGGGACGCGCTTCCAAAATGAGGTGGAGCTGAAAGAAACCATCACTTCCAGTCATTGGCGGGCACATTTTATGAAGAGGATATTACAAAGCTTGTTCACAGATATGACAAATGCCTCAATCGTCAAGGTGATTATGTAGAGAAATAACCTGTATTGTACATTACTTTAGGTAATAAAATCGTTTTTGTATATTCACCCGTCTTTTCTTTATAGCCCATCGGAGGTTGAAAAAAAATAGCCTACGTATTTAATTTTTTAAATCTTAATACTGTTTAAGATGTAAATTTTGCTTCACCGTTCACATTTATGTTTTGCAAATTATAATGATTCTCAGATTATCTGAATTCATCCAAAAACAACACAAATGCCCTAGGTTCAAACGCATATTTGAATCCTAAGTATGGCGATTTGAATAAAGATCCCAGAAACAACGATTTGGAGGTTTTAGGTAAATGGGTGAAAAAAATTTAATATTTGTTCTTTTTCCTTTTATAGAACTAACGACTACCAAAGATCCCGTCTCATGGATCTATAGTGGTATTACTGCGGGTTATGGCGGACACATACCAGAGAGACACTGTGCTCTTGGAATATCTGTATGCAGAGGTAGCAGAAAATTATACTACAGGCATTGGGAACGACTTAAAAACGACAAAGGAAATTAATCATTCCAGCCAAATTTTATTAGTTTATTCACTGTGAATAAAAAATAAAAAATGTTATAAACGAGAAACTTTATTTCCAGTTAAAAATAATAGCGTCTCATATTTTAGATATTTATTTATTAAGAATACTTTTTACTTTGAAGAGCTTACGTTAGTTTTTTTTAAGATTTCATGCTTTTTACTATTGTACCATGACCATATTTATTCATTCAAAATAGCGCCTTAGATTTAAAACATTAGCAACCTTAAAAGTTGCGCTGAAGTCACTTGATATTCTTTGTTCTAACTTAAAATATCTGGTTGTTGTCTTGCCCATGTATTTTATGGAAGAATGGCTACCAGAGCCTCGAGGATGCTGGACTTCTACTTTCCACTTCCCCAATTTTGTGAGAGCGCCCTCCGGGAGGGGGCAAAATTTCTAGACTTTTTAATGAATGGTGATTCAGCATTTAAATTAAATAGTTCACATTTAAAAGCAACAATCTATTACGCATTTAGTAGAAGATGTAGCCTACAGTGGCGTTTCGAAAGTGTTTATATGCCTAATAACGTATTATTCATCCTCGTAGGCCATTTATTGAGGTACGGTGCCAACAGTTGTAGAGTCATTATGTTTTTTGATACTGGAAACGTGAAAAATGAGCAATGCCCTCGCCGAGACTTCAACCTGGATCTTTCGAATACGCGCCGAGTGTGCTACGTTACATCACAAAGGCATGCAGAAAGGAGGGAGAAAATAGATAGCATGTATACTCCCCTTTTAAAGGGCGACTGGGAATTAGGAGACACAATTATCAAATCTTGGTGGTGAAGAATCGTCATCCACCACCTTTTAGTGTGGACGCCACTGTACAGCCATTAGGTTATTTTGAAGCAGGAGATGTGAAAAATGTGCAATGCCGTGGCGGGGATCGAATCTGGACCTCTCGAATACGCGCCGAGTGTGCTACTGCTGCGCCACGAAGGCATGCAGGAAAGAGGGAGAAAATACCATATGCATTTGCGAATACTATTTAATTCTAGAAAGAGAAATTCGTAAATTCAGTAATGTAGTCTATAGTTGCAATACATTAATTAGTGCTAAATTCACGGATCGAGGGTTTGCCTTTATTGTGATTTACAAGTCGTTCATACTAGGGGGATGTGAGAACTAAATCACAGTATTAAAAACGATGAAGGTTTCCTTGATCCGACTACATACTCAATGTGCCTTTCAGAAGCAAAACATCGGAGACCTTGATCTAGCGGTCTATGATATAAATAGCAGACTCCATTGTTCAACTATCTAACCGAGAATTCAAGTCAGAGTACTTGTAAGTAAATATTTAAGATGAATTTCAAACAATTTGTGGAAAAAAAGGAATTTGCGCTCGACTTTTGATATAGTATGGGCTGTTTTCTGGCTAGTTATCATACGAGATTCAAAGTTAAATAATTTGGGACTCAACGGCAATCCTGAATGTCTGATGGGTATGTTATTGGGCATTCATCTTATAAGAGCTATCTGTGTATCAATAATATTTACCTCCAATTGAGCTTTAACTGCTACATTTATGAGTTTTGACTTCTCGATATAATATTGAATGAATGAAGAGGAAGTTACGAATTCAAGGGACGTAAAAACAAGAAAACGTTAAGTTCAAAATAATAAATAAAAATAAAATCGAAAGACTAAAGAAAACAGTAGCACTGCGGATAAAAAAAATATTAGAAAAATAAAAAAAAACAGAAAAACAAAAGCTGCATTCACTAAACTTGACTTTTGATATTAACGCTCATTAAAACAATTTCCATTTATAACCTGCAAATATACCTTATATCTGTGGAATTTGCTAATTAAAACAAGAGTAACTTTATTAAGCATTATATTCTTTTAATACCAAAATGAGCTCTAAATTAAAACTAAGAATTTTAATTCAAATATAATGGATATAATTACATCAGTATTTAGCGCTTATAGCGGATTTCAGAAAAACCTGAAAAGAACATTAAAGCCGAGGACATTGATTTGAAATCCAATTACAAATGGGAAGGAGAGAGAAATAAAATATTGGAATTGAAAAATTTTTAAATTGATATAAGAATGTTATTTGTTACAAGCTTTGCAGTTTTATATTTTCTTCCTTTGTTGCAATTTCCTTTCTTTTACACGTAGTTTTATTTTAAGAAACTAGAAAAATTCAATACACGTATCTTCGTTTCTTTCACAATATTACGAGGCGTCTTTATATCGAGATCGCAAAGCTAAAACGTTTCCAGTTAAAAGCATACAGGAATTCTGAAAGGCATGCTGTGATTTTTAGAGCTTAGAATTTGAAAAGTATATAATGGTTTTAATACTTTTAAAGAATTTTTAAGATATCCGTTTTCTTAAATAATCAGTATGTCTAGAATTTCATGCCGATGCTTTCAGAATTATATTTACAAATATGACTCAACTTACAATAAACGTTATTATTATTCATACATTTCTAAATAAGATCTCTGTGGATATTGGTTTTAACATTAATAGATAATTGATATTGCATTTTCTGCTTTATGTATGTTAGAAGCAAATATAAACCACTAGCATGAATTACATTGCCAATCATTTACGTTCTCTTCAGAAATATTAATCTCTCACATGGATATAAGTAAAGTCTGAAATGATTTTAATGCAGTAAATTCAAAATATCGACTTGAATAACTAAAATAAATTTTTTTGTGAAACTCTTCAAAACGTTCCGAGTTTATATTAGGTTACTCTATACGGCAGTTTGCCTTATTTCATCGTAAAAATTTATAATCGAAATGTATTACGAAATATTAATGAATCTAAGAATGACGCTAAAATGCATTTTAACATCGCTGAATGAAAGTGTATTTCTCCAATTACAGTGTAATATTATGACTGACTAAATGCATTGAAATTATCCGTTTTCATAAATATCCGTATTCAAAGAATTTTATGCTGATGCTTTCAAAATTATATTACAAATTTACAAATATGATTCAGCTTACAATAAACGTTATTATAATTTTTACATTTCTAAATAATATCTCAGAGGATACTACTTTCAATATTATTAGAAAACTAACTATGCATTTTCTGCTATATGCAAATATAAATCACTAAAAATTCTATGAAGAATATGGCTAATTATAGAAATTAAAGATTATCAGGTTTTTTTCAAATTATCAATTATTAAATATGGTATTTTGTATCTGGAAAAATGAAGCAATATTACACAACCGTAAAAAAAGGACTTAGTTAAATGAAAAAAAAATAAAAGCAAACTTTTAAACCCGGTTATAAGCAGTATTAACTAATACAGTTTCATTTTATATACTATTTCGACACTTGATTTTTGCTGCATTCTAAGTAGCGATGTTTATTTTTTTCTCAAACGTAAAAAAACTTTACCGATTACTGTCATTCTCATTTTTTACAAATAATGGTATAAATCAATGGACACATGACATTACTTAAACACTTATTTAATTAATCATGTTTATTTAAATGAATAAAAACAGTAAAATATTAGCTTGAACGCTAAAAATATTGAAATCGAAGTTCATACAAGATGTTAGAAGTTAATTACTTGTAAAGGAGGGCAATTATTGTTTAAAATTATACGTGAATAATATGCATCTAAAAGGGGAAAATAAACTTCAGCTAAGTCATGTACCTGCAATTATTTTTGAGCAAAAATGAGCATGTACATTTTAAAGAATATAATTGTCTAATCATTAAGTGTGTATGTGAAATAATTTATAAAACTGAAAAAAGCAGTTAAATTTCAAGGCGCTTTGTTTTATTTAATTTTTGTACAAGCTACACAAAAAATCTATTTATTTTACTAACTGAGACAAATTTTTTCCTTTCTATTATATCCATGTAAATATTATTTTAAATTTTATTTCAGAATTTTAACAATTTCTGATTCTCTACTTGTTCGCCACTAATTTGGAAAAAAAAAAAAAAAAAGGTTCTATGCATTTCGGATAAAAGGCAACAGTTTCCTAACTTTGCCAATAAATTATTTTAAACCTGAACAGCACAATCAGCTTTCATTATCACCTAAATGTACGAAATAGACGGAGATAAGGGAAAAATGCTGCGAGATGAAGGGTGTAAATGCTAATGAGATTACGATTAAAATTTAAATTAGTGAATAAAATGAGTGAAATTTTATGATGATGTAATATACAGCTGTATTAACATTTTATAAATTCTATCACATTCAGACTCGAAATATGATGCTCACATACAGACATATAATACAAACATATAATCTTCAGATTTGAACGGTTTTATAACAAGAAAAACTGAAGGTACAGACGAAAACAAAATTATCATCATAAAACTTACTAATATATACATTTCTGATATCTTCTTTTCGAAGATACATATTCTTCTGATTCAAAATTCAAAAGGTTAGCTAGAAAAATATATTTTAATCTACATTTCCAAGGATTCTGTAAAGCCCTCGTACATTCATATGTCACGCAAAATTTATAATGACTCACAGGCAGCTTATTACGAAATTTAAATAGCTTAAGTGCTAAATCAGGATGTTTCGTTATAAAATATTTCTCCCGCCTTCTTAGCATGCCTTCGTGGTGTAATGGTCAGCACACTTAGCGCGTCTTCCAGGAGTCCGTGGTTCAAGTCCCGGCGAGGGCATTGCTCATTTTTCATATCTCCTGCTTTCAAAATAACCTAATGACTTTACAATGGCGCCCGAATTAAAAAAGGTTTTGGATGATGATTCTCCACCACCAGGATTTGGCGATTGGGTCCACTAATCCCCAGTCGTCCTTTAAAAGGGGGAGTGTATAAGGTATTTCTCCCAGCTTCTTAGCATGCCTTTGTGGTGTAATGGTCAGCATATTCGGCGCGTATTCCGAGAAATCCGAGGTTTGAGTCTCGGCGAGCGCATTGCTCATTTTTCACATCTCCTGCTTTCAAAATAACCTAATGACTGTACATCGTAAATAAAAGAAGTTTATTCCAAACCCACTACGCGAAAAATACTTAATGTTTGTCATTTTTGGTCACTGAAGACAATAATTTATATATAATATCGCTGTCATGACTGAAAGGTGTCCGGTAGATCTAGAAAGTCTGTAGTCGACGAAAAAAAACTTTTATGAAGAAAAATCATAAATGATTACAGTGCAATGAAATAATTTCTCAAAGTTCTAGCAATAAAAGAAGCGAACAGCAACAAATCTTAAAAAATAAATTCACGAGTGAAAACATCTGCGACGAGCAATAATAATGGACATGAAAACAAAAGAGAGAAACTGATCGTTTCGTTTGTTTAATAGCGTAAAGAGTTTTGCTATAAACAGAAAGAAAACGGTAAAATGATTGTTAATAAAGAGTTTTATTGAAACTGGCACAAAACTTTAACCTACGGAAGGAAGTAAAGCAGTTTAGCACTAAGGATGAACTGAATACTGACATCAAAACAAAGCAAACTGAAAAGGTGTTCATTAAATGACTCTTTTATCAAAGGATAAAAAGGAGAAAAAATAACCAGTTTTTTACTGTTTAATGTTATTGTTTTATGCCATATTAGCGTGATTCGACAATATTATGCAATGATTTGCTACTGAAGAACAGAAATCAGCACTTTTGTCTTTCGGTATGCATAGAAATGTTCAGCTGGAATAAACTCCAAATAAAAATGAAACTTAAGTGTGATTATTCAAACGGACACACTGAGAAACATTTACTGCAAGTTTAAAATCCTATAAAATGTAAAAAAAATCAGAATACAAAGAGAATGTAAATTTATCGATAATTATAATATCTGCTTTTACAAAACTTTGCCTCCCGCCGATAACCGTTTGAGACTATCGAATACTGCTGTTAGTCCCAGGTACTAACCGAGGCAGAAATTCCTTTAAGAAGGCATACCACCCTATAGGCTGATAGTACTCATGTGTTTTGCTTTATTCAAATAACAAAAACATTTTGCCATAAAAATGTGCGTTTAAAAACCTTATTTCATATTTATAACTTCTAATACCTTCTCAATCTATTTAAGCTACAGTTAAGAATTAATTTGTTGAAAGCTTCAGGAAGAAAACCGTTGCAATTTTTCTCAAGAACGTACTCGAAACAGCTGACTTACGAATTCAACTGCATAGTAAGACGAAACTAAATAGTAAAAACCTTTACTTAGTACAGATTTTCATTTCAATTACACAACAGAATGCAAACAACTTTGAAAAATGTATATTTCAAAATAAATAAAATTACACTTTAATGTTTTTATTTTTGGCTAACACTATTTCGTAACTTTTTTATCAGGCATTTTGATGAAATGAACCGAAAATGTGAAGAATATTACACCATAACTTTTCAGAAACGGTCTTAGGAGATATTTGGTTTTTGCTCGCCTGTAATTTATATAAATCAATGTTTTTTGGAAAGATGTTTTTCTCGTCTTAGAAGAAAACATTAGAATACGATAATAGCATAATAAGAAATTTATATATTACGTATTGTATAATTAATGCACTGCAGAATAGTTAAATATTACATAATATATAAAAATAAGTAAATATTCCACCATATGTTACCTTATACAATCCTAGTTGAAAATGGTAAGCAAAAGACTGCGTTACGTTTATCTTATACTTCATGCGAAACGCAACAGAAAACGTCATATTTGACGAGGAGAAAGCGTGACCTTGATCTCACCGATTTTGTCTAAATCCTTCCGAATTATATAGGATTTTAAAATATGTGTATGAAGACAAAGATCGCACTTGTCAAAAATAACAAAGGAAGTGGAAGCTTAAATTCCGAGTAACGTTGTTAAATTCCTTTTTTACTACTTAACACCGATAACCGGAAGATAACGCATGGAAGATATAGCATTTTGTACCACCATTGTTATTAATTGTTTTTAAAGTTATCTTCTGCAAAAAAATGTATTCCATATATACAGAATTTGGCTCAGTTAGAAAAACTAAAAACGTGTGCTCTCTTTACGAGAATGAAATTTATACTAAAATGAACATAAATAAAAATTATTTCATTACTGTATGTATGAAAACATACAGTTTCCCTAATGAAACATACGTTTAAAAAGTACTTTTATTACTCTTTCCAAGTATAAGAGGATAAATTGTATCTGTGAAACAAATTTCAAAACCATTTTTAAAATAATAAAAAACAAAAGGTTTTTTAAATGTCGAGGTCTAAGGCTTAGTAAAAAAAGAAAAACTTCATTTTTTAAAAGTAAGAAAATAAACGTTTCGTAAATAAATCCAACTATATTTTTAGCTTATTACGTAAATAAGAAAGAAGAGAGCAAAGAAGTGAATTTTGCACGAGCTTGACCTTTTGTTCCAAAAAATGGCTACAATAAGGTAAAAGGAAATATTTAAAACGGAAACATGCATCTATCAAGGCTACTATTAGTGCAATAGAGTAGAAATTAATACTTATTACAGACCTATGGTAAATATTAAATTCTGCTCTAGTAGTGAAATATATGGGTTTCACGATAGCACCACAGATTTGGATTTTTTATAGCATTACGTTTTCTCTCTAGACTTTGATATTATTAAATGTTATACGGAAATGGAATACTTAAAAAAACAGAAAATTACATCTATCAGAGCTAGTACTCGTGCAACAGAGTAGAAATTAATACTTACAAATATATGATAAATACTAAATTCCTCACTAGTAGTAAAATATATGGGTTTGAAAATGGCACCATAGATTTGAATATCTTTGTAGCATTATATTCTTTCTCTAGAGTTCGATATTATTAAATATTATGTAATAAGGTCGAAAATTGCAGAAGAATGTAGGAAACGAAGCAGAAATACAAGACAATAACTATATAAAATTGTTGTGTAGCAAATTTTCATGTAACACTTAATTACTTAAGTTTGACTTAAGATTAATTTTCATTATTCTAAATTTATGCTACACAACGTTATTTTATTTAATATCTTGTATTTATATTTGCTTTGGTTTAATTTTAATTAGTGGTTTTGGTACTTTAAGATTTGTACGTCTCTTCCACTGGTTACTCGTAAACGCGTTGAAACAGACAATGGAATTAGGTGCTTTCGTAGGTAATAAACTTGATTTAAAATTACTTAACTTAGGTTGATTCTCATTTAACTTATATCATTGGATGCAGAAAAATTAGCCTTTTAATTTAAGAGTACTTTCAAGTCTCTAGCTTAAACAGTTTTTAAGTTACAGTTAATTATTCAACGAATTTTTGCACTTCGAGTATTTTTTTTGGTTGAGGGGGAAAGGATTGAAAAGCGTCACTTTTGCAGTTGATTTCCAAGCCTTTGCTTAGGAATTTTTGTCCGTTGCCTAGGTTTGCTGGTTTTCCCACGCCTACGTCGAATTCTTGGTTCTTCTTTTGGCGGGCTTGGCGAGATTCGGATTTTTGTTCCAGTTCAACTCCTCGATTTTTGGACGATATTAGCAGGGGTTTGTGTGAGGGGTAGAGTTTCAGTTTATTCACCCTTTTGGCGAGTTTTGGCGATATCTAGTGTCCGGACCTGACAAAAAGCGGGTGCAGGTGGGATTGCGAAGCTGTTGGGACGTTTTCGTTTTTGCATTCGGCTGACAAGAAGATAACTTTCTCGGGCGCCTTGGGCATCTTGTTGCTGCAACAGAAAGGATGAATTTGTTTTTTTAACGGGGGGCTTATGGCTCCTGTCACGTCTTACTCCATGGCTTCGGAAATAGTCCTTCAAAAATGTAAATGAAATAATTCTGCAATAGAAAAGGAAATGAAAGAAAATTATATTTCCATGCTTCAACTACCACAGAAATAATGTCCTTCAAAATGGAAAGTAAATATTTCTTCGTCAATTCTACCATCTGATGAAGACTCAGTCCGCTTCTTCAATTTATAAGAACAGAAAAAATCAATAGCCAAGCAACCTGTGTTCCGACCTGAGTTTCCTGATGGCTCTGAAGTTCGTAATACAGAAGGCTGGATGAAACTTCCAAGTTCCTGCGTACTGGGTATTCTTCGAATGTTCGGTGTCCGCCAAGCTGCCGTCGAACCCCCAAATCTCCAGGTTCACATCTTCCGTCAGTTAAGAAGTTTTTCTTTTTGAACTTTAATGTTAACTTAAATTCTTAAAGATTTTTTTTTCATCCAAAATTCTCTGGTTTAATTATTTCTTGAATTTTTTTAAAGATTCTATTATTATCAGAATTTAACTTTTATTTAAATGTTTGCTGTAAAGAATTTTGAAAGGTAGAAAATTTAAATCTTTAATATTTTTGAAGATTTGCTGATTTAACTGAGATCTGAAGAAATTTGTGAGCAGTCTTAAATTGCTCTAGTTAAAGGTATAATTTTTTTTTCCCCTTATGGTGCAATACTATAGGTACTTAACTCTGTACTTCATTATTTGAATTTTCTCTTGTTCTGGGATAAATAAGGTGTAAGAACCTTACAACTGAAAAATGAAATAGAAAATTTTAATTTGTATCTTAACTCATAAAAATAGTTATTACTTAAACAATAGTATTTGAATTGAAGTGGTTACTGTCTAAGATTGCAGTATTTGTGGAAAATATATAAATGTTTAGCTATTTGTTTTCTAAACTAAATAAGGTAGTTCCCGGGGACTAGTATAATTTTATGTTAGTAAATTTGTTTGATATCAGTGTTTTAAGGAAAGTAATAAACTAAGTTAGTATTATTGATTTTATGTGTTTACTTGAATTTCTGATTACACAACATGGTTTCACCAGTAGCAAGGCTCTTCGGGTTGTTGAAACGAAATTTAAAAGGGTACAAACACAACGCAATTCATATTTGTTTAAACTACTAGTATTTTCTGATTACACAACATGGTTTCACCAGTAGCAAGGCTCTTCGGGTTGTTGAAACGAAATTTAAAAGGGTACAAACACAACGCAATTCATATTTGTTTAAACTACTAGTATTTTACAGCTTAGTATATAACAAAATGCTTGTACTAAATATAATAAATATTTGAATTAACAAACGTAAGTTTATAATTCTTTTGTGCTTCACGAAAAATGATATAATTAATTCTCTACCAACTACCATTCAAAATATAAATACTAATAAATCTGATATAGACAACACATGACTTCCTTGCACGGCCTATTAAATTATGCACAGTTTTTGCTGCACTTCATTTAAACTTATTGTATGTTATGAATTATTCTAACCTGAATAACCGATCCCAGAAAAGGTGAAAATTGCATCAAAAGTTGCAAATTTTGAAATTAATTATCTCGGTCAGTTTTTGTTGAAGCCCAGAAGGGCCAATTCTTGTTCAATTTTCGTCGAGGCCCCGATCACAGCCCCCACCGAGAGGGGAAAGTGGTTAGAGATTTTGACTACCGTACGCAAGGGCCAGTGCTTGAATCTCGGAGAAGGAACGCAGGCAAATTGCCTGTTCATTCATAAGAGGCACCAGTGGCCCACCTGCTAGGTGCCTCCATAAAAAAGTGACCACCACTTCCCGCCGTAGTAGTGGCCAACGCCTGTATTGGCTAGCGTCCGCCTTTGGGAAAAAAAACTGTCAACTTCTTATAATTTTATTTTTTCATAATGAGTATAAAAATTTCCCATATAAAAGTATAGGAACCGAGAGATCGCTATTAAAGTTAATCCAAATAATAATCGTCCAAAATTAATTTTTTTTCTAAAACATGAAAATTTTTAACATTTAAAATACTTTTGTAGCTGGAAGTATATTATTACCCGCAAAATTTGCAAAAATAAAGGCTAGGCAAAGATCTTCAAGCCGGGCGAGGGAGTGAATCTCTCTCTCTATATATATATATGATACAAATCTAGAAAATACTAATTTAAAATACTGACTAAAATTTTTTTCTTATAATAATTCTGGTTTCAAATTGAATTTCTGTTCCTTGATGGATGGTATATGAAAAGTTTTCTAATTATAAATTATATACATATACTGTACTAGGGATCATGGTTTTTATAACCCTTAAGTAATTCTCTCATATTTAATTTCCCATATTAGATGGAATAAATTTTGCAGCACTACGCGCAAATTTTTCTACTAGTTTTTCTAGTTTTTTTCTCTCCACAACGAATAGAAAATTCGACTAGTTTTTCAATATATATATATACACGTTTGATAATGTCGATCGCAATCAAAAAGGGAAGTGCATAATTAAATGTTACAGAAGTTCCATATACAAAATTTCAATATTCTACGACTAATCGTTTTTGAGGTATGCGAGATACATACGTACATATGTACGTACGACGTCACGAAAGAAATCTCTTTTAAATTAATTTTAAATCCATTTTACAAACCGTTTTGGAAAAACGTGTCTTTTATTCTGTGCATACGTTACAGACGACTCGAAAAAACACTTTGTACAAGAAAGGAAAAATAATAATGCGCAGTTATGCGGAGTGATATCAGCTATAATATCAGACTGATATTATGCTAATTTTAAATGCATAAAAAGAAGTCTGGAAAGTTTTGTTCGGAATAAAAAATTTTGCAATACTTAAACAGAAAAAAAGGGTTTTTGTTATTGTATATATAAGAAAATTTGAGAGGAGAATTAATATAAAATTCCTTGCACAAATAATACTATTTCCAGGTAAACGCTTATTTTGAAAAGCGTTTAGGAAAATAATCGATAATCATCAGTCTGAGAAAAGAAAGTGTATAATAGCTCCTGTATCATATAAATTTATGCAATTTATGCACATATTTTATTATGCTTTAATTAGAATCTTATTTTAAACTTTACGATGGCCATGATTCAGTAAAAGCTATCATTCTGGATTTCGAACTAATGCTGTAAACGCAGAACAGTTGTAATAGAAAAGCTCTTTTCATAACAGATGTGCCATATTTTGATGCATCAGTAATAAAACAATTTCGCTGTGGAGCTTTGTAAAAAATGTTTCGTGTTATTTCTTTCAAATTTTCACTCGATAATTTCTACAACACAAATTATTTTACATATCGCACATAAAAATATAGTATTCCAAAATTTTTCACTAAGCAAGAATCAATTACATTCGAATAATTTATTTTTCAAATAGTTTTAAAAGAGTTGAAAGCATTTCCAAAAATTCTAAAATGAATATTTACGTTTTTGTTTCATGCTGTAAACCGTATTTTAAACAAGAAATTCTTTCATAGAAAAGCTAATTATCTTTTACCTGTGAAATTACTTTTGCTTTATTTTAATGATATTGCTTCTAATGCAGGTGACGAAAAGAAACCATTTTGGGACTTATTCATGTGCACGACCTGCAAACACTGGAATAAAAATTCCCACTGGAAAATACATTTTTTCCTTAAAAGTAATTAAACGGAGTTTTAAGCCCAAAGGAAAAAGAAGTTATATTTGATGGCTAAAACAAACGAAATGAAAAATAGAATTCGTTTAATGAATGCAATTTTTTTTACCTTTATATGTACATACCATTAAAAAATAAATTGAAAACATAAATTTATTTGATATTATTTTAATGACGTTCTTTAATGTAAAATAGAAATGAATTGGAAAAAAAATATTTACTTGTAAATTAAAAGTTAAAAATTAAAATTGAGATATAATGAAGTGCATTAATTAAAGCAAAAAGAAACGTAGTTTCATTTTGTGCTTTAAATTGACCTCACCAGTTTCATTTCATGTTTGCTGTGTCTTTACTTTTCGAGCTCAGATCACCCGAGAAAAAAATCTGATGTATATACCACATGACTTCCTCGTACGGATTATTGAATTATATGCATTTTTCTTGCATTTCATTTAAACTTTTTGAATTAAATCAACTTCATCAATAGCGCATGAACCACAATGGAATAAATGCACTCTCTAAAATTCACTACACTTGTTTACAATAGCGACACTCTGGCGCTAGGTTCACTTAACAGCGTTACATCTCATTCATGTCATCTGAAAAATAAGAATTATCTAATTGTTGCCACATGTTCTATTCAAATACCGTAATAAATTTAAAACGATATGTAAAAACAATTAAAACAAACAAACAAAAACAAAAAAAAAAAGAAACAAAGAAAGTTTTTCGCAGACAATTCAGTATTTCTCATTCAATTAAGTTCTCACTTCCTGACAATGCATACATAAAACCCAAAATATCTATATTAAAAATTAAGAAGTAAATCTTAAGCACTTATTTACTCGAATAAATTCCAGAATGGATTAAGCATGATTTACACTCATGTCCATAAATTAAGGGTAATGAAAAATCAGGCAAAGGAAGAGCTAGAAGAAAAACAAATTTGACTTATTTGTAAAGCTTATTTATTAAACAAAAGGTAAAGAGAAAAAAAGATGCTATATGTTTGATATTATTAAAAAAATTAGCGATTTTTTCACCCTGGAGCAAATGACAAAAAAAAACCTATTTACAAAAAACCAATATTACATGGTTGGTATGATTGTTAATACATTGTATGTCTCCCAGACGATGAAATACAGTCCATACAACGCTTAGGCATGCTGAGTATCAAATTATCGATCTGATCTTAGGGGATATTACACCACTCAATATCGATCTGTTAGGGGATATTACACCACTCAAAAAGCAATGCTATCCGAAGTTCCGGTAGACATGTAGGAGGAGGTTGACGGGCTGCAACTCGTCGGCCAAGCATGTCCCACACGTGCTCTACTGGATTCAAGTCCGGTGGTAATGCTGGCCAGTCCATACGGGTGATATCCTCCGATTGAAGGCATTCGCTTACGATGTTTGCACGGTGAGGACGGGCGTTGTCATCCGTAAACACAAATTGTGCGCCCATGGCGCCCTGAAACAAACAAACATGTTGTTCCAGAATGACGTCCTGATAGATTTGGCTTGTCATGGTTCCAATTTGAACATGCAGGTCAATTCTGGAACCCAGAATAATTCCACCCTAAACGAGCACTCCTGCACCACCGTAACGGTGTCTTTCAATGATGTTTTCTTGGTGGTAACGGGTACCTGGAGCTCTCCATATGAAAGTACGGCGAGAATCACACTACAATCTAAACCTGGACTCGTCGAAAAACATCACACAAGCTCACTGTTGCTGTGTCCACAATGCATGCTCTCTACTCCAGGCTAACCGGAGGCGACAGTGAATTGCAGTAAGTGGAACGCATCTGACAGGTCTATGAGCATATACACCAATCTGCCCTAAGTGTCTGTACACGGTCTGCCTTGAAATTGTCGTACCAGTGGCTGAGAGCTGACGAGACAGGTCTGAGGCTGAACTCCGCCTGTTTCTTTTGGCAGTAACTGCCAAATACCGGTCCTCATTCGGCGTTGTAACTCTGGGGCGACCTGTGCTGTAACGTCTACTCACATTACCATCATTTTGGAATTGTTGCAAAAGCCTGGAGATGACACTCTGGGCAATTGCAAGTTCGTCTGATACTTCCAGTTGGGTACGCCCACATTCCAGACGGCCGATAATTCTACCACGTAAAAAATCATCCAAATGCGTCCTTTGTGTCATAACTATTCGGTTATTGCACTGAAATGCTTATAAAGCGCCTGCGAGCAATTTTACTTCATTGCCTGTATTCCTTATATATCACTCTCTTACACTCTCGTCATTATGACGTACCATCGGTGTCATCTGGTTACTTCCCGAACTTTGCATATGATTCTTGTAGATGTGTGTAGTGATTTTACAGGTGATATATTTATTTTAGAGTTCGATTTCCGCGTGACTCCGAATTATCCTAAATTTATGAACATGAGTGTAATTCGCAATAATAAAAGAATTTTGTTGTTGCGAAGCTTAGTATCTCTAGATTGGCAACAAATTCACTATTCTGCTAAGTTTCAAATGTAAACAAATATGGCTGCTATGGTAAAAATAGTTAGGCTTAGCCGCATTTAAACAACTTTTAAATTGTTCATTAAATATACAAATATTGCATGCAGGTTTACTAAAGGCACAAAAACCTTAACCGGAACATACGAACAACATAATTCAATAATTTTTAAAGCAAAAAGTGCGCAATTTACAAATGTATAAGAATAAGACAACTGAGCTCCCTCACTCTACTCGGCTCAGTATATAAATATATATACATACATACATATATATATATATAAAGGAAATATTAGATGAAGAAGTGACCTATAAGTCAAACATATAGTAACATATAGTAGCATATATATATCAGTCAAACATATAGTAGCATATATATATATATATACATTTGGTGCGGCCGACTGCAACCGAAAAGGGAGGTACACATCTACATGTCAGCAGTTCTCTCTTGTTCGTGTACTAGTTATATACACTGGTGTGCAAAAATTAAGGACGAGACGGTTTTTTCAATATAACTTTGTACAAAAGCTTTCCAAATCAACACATTTAATACCGTAAGATCCCCAATACGTAAGGACATGAGTAATGTAAGCAACACTTACTAAAAGAGAAATCAGAGGGATGAAAAGAAACTTTATTGAAAAAGTAGCATGGAGCTCAATGCGACTGAAGGCCGAAACATCCCTGTGATGGGTGTCCAGCAAGATACATCCGGTCTTTAATAGGGGATATGATCTCCCCTGACTGCTAGGCAGGTTCATTTGTGCATGCTGGATATGCGGTTGTTAATGAGCTGTTGTGACACTGCTGCTCGTTCCTCTTGTATCACCAATCGCAGTTTCGGAATCGTTACTGGCGATAAGTTACGTGCTGCCACGGGTCTCCCTAGTAAGTTCCGTACATGCTTGACGGGATTTAGATCCAGAGACCTTGCCGACCAATCCATGTGTTCAATATCTTCACTCTCCAACAGCTCTTCGACAGTAACTGTGCGATGAGGTGGAGCGTTGTCGTCCATGAAGAGGAAAAAAAAAGGGGGGGGGGGGGTAAGGAAGAAGAACCTCGTTACGAAAGCAGTCCCAGGTGACGAACCTCCTTGGGAGATATGAAATCCGGTCCGGCTACCAAGCATTATGTTTGCTCGAACGAGAACTCCGCGATCTCCAAAACAGTCCCTTTTGATGATGTTGAAGGGGTTATTGCGTGTTTCCCGCTCTGTCCAGATGTGTATGTGTCTAGAATCGCAACTCAGACTAAATCTGCTCTCATCTGTAAAGAGTACTCGTCCCCATTCATTGTCTCTCGAATTCCGGTGTTACCGGCACCACAGAGAACGCCTTCTTCGATGGGCAGGCGTTAGATGTATACACCGTACAGGGCGTCGTGCAAACAGACCACCACTGTGCAATCTTTCGGCCACGGTAAAACGCGATATCGGTCGTCCAGTCGCCTGTGTCGTGTGTCTAGCGATTTCTCCCGCTGTCTGCCGCCTGTTTCTTCTGGCTTGTAAGGCAATATACCGGTCATCTGCGGGTGTGGTTCCTCGTGGACGACCACCACTACTAAAGCCCCGGATAGCTGATCCTGTAGTTTGAAATTGTCTCCGAAGTCGTGAAACGATGCTGTGAGCAATTCCGAACTCTGCAGCCACACTTGTCACACTGCGGCCTTCCTCCAACTTCCCAATGATTCGACCTCGGGTAAAAGCATCCAGATGTCGTGTAACAGATTGATTATTCGCCATTTCTCGCTGAGGCAGCAACTCGGTGTGATTTTAACTGCTATACGGCGTGCAATCTCTTTGCCAGAAATACTGATCTTACACCGACAACATGCTTTATACTACTCAGACACTCCCCCGTTACGTCTACCTGCATATCTGCGCATGTGCTATCGTACATCACCTTACTTAATCTCCTGATTAGTCTTTCTGTCCGCTCTGCCTCTTCGTTCAGCTGATATGCTAATTTTTCGACTTCGTCCTTAATTTTTGCACACCAGTGTATATATATATATATCATTCGATGGTTGTGAATCATAGAGAATGACAAGGGTTTGTAGGCTTCTAGATATTTGTAAAATTTTAATTTTATTTAAAATTATTCTGTGTGCTTCCCTCCCTATTTAGGTCCGTACATTTCATCACTGCTAATTGTATACTTTGCCTGGTTTATGCTTATAATTACTAGTTTTTATGGAAATTTGATCTACAGCTCTGTTTTAGTGTATTGTTTCTAGGGATTCTATGTATGGATACTCCATTACGATATAATTCTATTAGATTTGTTTATGGGTTTTTGTCTACTGTTTTGTGCAGTGACTTTGCCAATGGGTACCTGCATTAGTCTGTAGATTTTTGTGTACTGGCGTTTGCAGAGATTTGGCCTATAGGTTGTAAGGTTTTAGTTAAACTAACCAAGTTTTATTTTAATTTAAATCTTTCTATCTCCTCTGTTTCAACTTGCCGTCAGAAAAAGCGCGCGTTTTCAGCTTATGCTAATTTGAAGTATAGCCAAGTACTATTTAAACCAGAGGTAGAAACCTCTCAGTGTGAGAGAGCTTTTAGTCTCAGATCACGGTCATTCTGTTCGACGTTCGCCTGACCAGCTAGAAGCTAAAATTATAAGCCATAGTGCTTACTACGTGATTGCATATTGAAATAAATTGAAGTGCGCTAGTATTAGTACTTCTTGATGCGCACCATTTAGTTAGAGGCCAATTCCGCGATTTAGCTCTGTGAGCAAAGTTTAATTAAATTTCTATTTAGGTTTAGTATAAATTTATTTGATTGTTAAGTTAGGCCCAAGTGTGGTCTTTTACTTTCTGTATCCCTCCCGAGTCGGGAAGTGTGTAAATCATAGTGATTTAATAAAAGAGGATTTTAAATCCCTTTCAAGTGCAGTTATTCTCCAGCACAGTATCTACACCAGAACAAAGCTCATTTTTCAGCTCCCTGTTCCAGAGCAGGACCTGAGTAAGTGATTTCACAATGTTTGCAAAACATATGCACAGAACACTCAGTCCTGACAAGGTATCCGCTAAGGTCTGAGTTTTTGTTTACTGGTTTTTATGGGGAATAGACTTACAGAATATCCCTTTTTAATGGAGATTTGGCCTATGGATATGCATAAAATTCTGCTTTCTGGCTATGGGTTTTTACAGGATTTTCGTTTATGGTACCCATATGTTCTACAGATTTCTATTTATGAGGTTTTATGGGGATTTCGCCTACTGGTACCCGTACAGTTATATGGGTTTTTACGGGGATTTGGCCTACGGGTACCCGTACAGCTGTACGGGTTTTTTTCTATGGGGGTTTACGGGGATTTAGTCTACGGGTACCCATACAGTGTACGGGTTTCAGTTTGTGGGGTTTTACGAGGATTTGGCCTACGGGTAACGGCTACCCATAGGCCAATTCCTCGTAAAAAGTTTTATGGGTTTCTACGGGGCATTTTTAGTAGGGTCACTAGCTGTTTTATTGCCATTCAAGTGTAGCCATCTACGAGATAGTAATCACAATTTTATACACTGAGAATTATATTCACAATTTTTAAAAAAGATGTCAGTTTTGAGGGATTCGGAACAAATCTCCATATGTGCAAAAAGTACTTATGTTCGTAAAAACCATAACTATGTTATGAGCAGGAGACTACAATTTGATTTGAAAATTCCGTTACGGCTTTGGTAGAATTTATACAATTGAAATCTAAAGACAGTTGTTGTCTATAGAGTTGGAAATCTAAAGACGTAATTTCTTCTATGAAACTGTCATGGTAATTTTAAAAATAAAAACTATTTAAAAGTATATGTCTCTTAGTTATGACTAAGAATATTAAATACTAAGAAAAAAAATCGAAGCACAATGCTAACAATTTAGCACGCAAATGCGTAAATAATTTAAACAATAAAACCCAGAAGTTATAAGCGCGCCAAACTTTTCATTCAGAAAAACCTTCAAAAGTTACTAGTTGCAAATCAATACTCGTTTCATCGCACATCCTAAATGTATGGATCCTTTTTATTGGATAAATTAATAAAATACAGTTTTTTTATATCCAATTTCCCACAAACACATGAATGAACTTCACACATTTTGGTAATTTATTTCAGTTGCGGTATCAGTTGACAAACTAATGTAAACACACAAAATTATTTTCAAATTTATTGTCTTTGTTATTCAGTTCATTCAGAGCACAGTAAGCAAAATTTAAATAGTGTTGTATTTTTGTTTCATTATATGTTTATTAGAAATAAACATTTAATAGTGGAAAGTACCTTTTTACAGTTGTAAGTGCACACATGTAGATAATCAGAAAGTAACATTTTTGTTCAAAGCATGCTTGAATTTATATTGCAGTATTACAGATAAAATTCAATTTATTGGATACTAAGCATCCTAATTATTAAAATAAAAGTACCCGAAATGAAAACGAAATATATGAAAATATTATAGGAATGAAATAAATGAGGAATCCCTCTTCGTACAATCCTTTTTGCTATAAGTTTACTGCAGTCTGTTAGTTTGAAATTTATTGTACATCAAGCTTAAAACTAAATTTCTCATACCGACTGTTAACTGCTGTTGTTTTAAGTAATATACACGTATCCTTTCTAAAATTATAAATTCTAACAATAGCGCGAAATTTACATATCTTATACATCAAAATATTATTAAAATGAAATATGATTTTTGAAAGTACCTTCATTAATTGAAAAAAAATATCTATTTGAAAATGTATGGTTTTGAAAGCGTTTTAAATGTTTATGTAGTGAAACCTTTAACTGTAGCCACTGCTAAAAGTGATTAGGATTTTTTATAGCGTAATAATTTACCGAATTGAACGTTTTAATTATCATAATCTCCAAGGCAATCGAAATCATCTGGAAACACGGCAGATCTGGTCTTGGAAATATTTAAAAAGGTTTAATGTCGAAACCTCTTTGTGCAGGCACGATTTTGTTCATTCTTTAAGATATATTATAAAATAAGGACAAAATATAGGAAAATAAACTAAAAACACTCTGCACAATTAAAAAAAAGAAATCCAATTTCTAAATATTTTTCAGAGCCTTTGTTTATCGCCGGTTTAAGTTTCCAATAATTTAAAATCTTGTAAATTATCCTTTCCGATGCACCCATTGGAAAGCAGGAGAAACCAAATTTACAGATCATTCAAACGCGAGTTGTTGAGTTGAAGATTAACATGATACCTTATTTTTTCGTGGGAGGAGGGAAGGATTCATATGTGCATCCAAGAAAGAGAGAAAAAATTTCATCTTCAGTTATTATGAAATTTAGATGTCATATATTCCTTACATTTCAGGATTTTAATAATTATTTTTTAAATATTTTAGTCCGAAAGGGCTATTAGTCTCGAAACACGATTTTTGCATTGTTTCACTTTTCATTCAAATCTTTTGCTATTCGGGAAAACGTAAGATATTATTTTTCATATTTAATCTCTCTCTTATTAATTAAAAAAACTATTTAAACTATTTAAAAGCAACAGATGCAGTTCTTAAAAATAGTATTTTTTTACTTTTTAACCCGATTGATTCAAATAAAAATGCATTTAATTTATGATATATCTATCTACTTACAAACATTAAATATCCTTACAGAAATATATTACACGTTTTTTCACTTTTTAAATATGAAGCTATATAATGTTCCCATGCCAGTAAATGCATTTTATCTAATATCCTATAAAAATGTTTTGGTATTCCGAATGGGTCATTTCTATTGATAATCTCGATTGATAAACCATACTATAAAACTTTAAAAGATCCCTTTTGTGAAGTCATTAAAATCTGAAAGGTTTAAGGTTAACGGATTTCAGATCATTGATTTTATTGTTAGAATAAGCATATGGCCTACATCCTCAATGTTTAGTATTATGTACACTAAAAGTTTTGAGATAATACTGTGATTATATTTCTTGTGTTGTTTTATTTAAATTAGCTTTACATTGCGGGTTTGTTTTTATTTACTCGTTCAATGTTTTTGGTGCATGTGTCTGTGTGCTTCAGTCTAATAAGTATCGATATTTTTACATCATTTTATTTATTAGGAAATAATAAAAGCATTTCCGCTTTGATTAAAAATCAGTCATCTTTACAATCTTTCTGTATTTGACAAGCGCAGTAAGAGTGCAAAATAAAAGTACTTTAGTTAAACTTACTCTGAATTTTCAGTTTACATGTGGTGTTTCAGCTTCGATGATCTAGTATATTCACTGCAGCATAATCGTGTATACGCTCTATATTTCTCTCGCTCAACATTTATATCAATAAACGAGTGTGGGCGATCAGTGATAGAATAAATAAAGCGATGAAACACTCTTTGTTAGTTCTTCCACAGTTTGGTTCTCTACAGCCGAATTAACTAGCTGTAGTTCCTGCTTACGAATTTCCCCACTTTAGCCTGAAAAGGCGAGGTAGTTAAAACCCTTCAAGTGTAAGCAGGCATATCTCAGTATGAACAAGATAGCTCTACATTTAATTAATTAAACAACTGTTTTAAGGAGCATGTGCTCACCAGTTTCTCATTCTGGATAAGTAATAAAGCAGTGATCAAAAAGATTAGGACATACATAAGTATGTCTGTAAAATTTAGTGACATAGGAGGCACTAACTAATAATTTCAGATGATTAGGTTCACATTTCACAGCTATTTTCTAAACTAATCTGTAGAAAATTAAATAATCTTATTTCAAATAGTTTTTCATTTCATGTAATAGAAAAGAAAGTGGTTTTATTTCAAGTGCAATGTTTCTATCTAAATATTCTATTTAAAAATACCAATAACTAATGTTGTCCTATTTACATAAAGCAGTTGAAGGTAATAAATAACATATACAAAGCATCGAATAAAAAGTTTTTTATGCTCACTATTTTTTTATTTCCAATGGTTAGGCAAAAAGTTACAAAGAACTAAAATTTTATAAATAGAAGTTACATACAATAGAACTAAGAACAAAAAGGACCGAAGTCATTGCCTAAAGAGCGTTCCGAAGTCATTGCCTAAAGAGCGTTCTTGCCTTCCAGTACCTCGACTCTTCTGTAATGTCGCAAACAGCCCCACATCGGAGCAGGTGGTTCTTGTCCATTTCTTCTCCAGAATCCCACAGTGAGCAATTAGGATCGGTTGAAATGTCTGTGAGGGGATATGGATGAGGTGGATGTGGATCATGTCGTGCAGGTTGACGGAAAGCCTCATCTGCATTGCGTCTTGGACAATCAGAATGAGAGAAGGACTATACCTCGTCCAACTTCTTAAGACGATACGAGTCTGAAGATTTCGTAAGATGTAAATAATGTTTTAAAAAACAGTTTAATCCTCCAATAGGAAATGACTGCGTTAGGGTGCTGAGCTGGCACCTATTTTTGCAAGTAAGTCCGCTCGTTCATTGCCCCAAAGGCCAAAATGGCCAGGCACCCACTGGAGAACGATTTGTTTTCCCTTTAAAATGAGAGTTCTCAGGAATTTTTGACATTGTAAATTTATGGCCATTATAATTATAATAAAATAATCTGAATTATTATGCTTAGTAATAATGTATAGTGTTTCATATGTTTCTGATTAAGCTATACACTGCCCGAATGAATACTGAATATTGAACTGAACCAAAATACGAATAGTTTTCACATTTTTTGGGAAACGTAACACTTACACCCTCTGTAAAAGTAATTTAATGATATGCAAAAATTTTCCAGGTTCTCCGGTCATTAAACATTGAAATCGATAAGTCCAGAAAGCATACTTGATTCATCAGCATCATTAATAGCATTCCTAAAAATAAATGTTACTGTTGAAGACATAAAAAACTACTTTGATTTTCGATTAAATCAAATAGTAAAGGCAATGAAACGTTTTCTTCTCTGATGATATGTATCATGAACACTGTCATCATTCTTCTCTACAGTACGTAAAAATTTATAACGGTAATTTTTTCCTACAAAATGACATTTTTTCAGTTTCATAGAAGAATAAAAGCAAGAAAATGTATGAAGTAATCTAACAAAGTATTTTTATTCAGAGTAAACATTTTTAATTATACATAATAAAAGATTAATGTATAAATTATCAGAATAAATTTCTAAGAAAATATGAAATAATATTGTTGTAGGTAATTAATTGATCAGCAATCTTAAAATATTTGTCGATTTCTTATATTCAAGAATAGTGTGAAGTGTAGTGTTAAAACTCAGTGTACATTTGTAACTCGGAAAAGTTTCATACTTACAAATATTACGAAGAAGTAATAAAAATATCAAATAGACACCTTTAAGAAGATAGACAAGATTTTCTAGAACCTATTGAGCTTAAGTTTTGGAGCAGGAGACGTGATAAATCAATTAAGATCTCGCCGTGCTCTGAACCACGGAACTTCCAACTGGCAGCTGGGCGTGCTATTACTCACACCACGAGAACATTTACTCAGGAAACGTACCGTAATTTGTTATTGCTTTCTGTTTGAAAATTGACAAAGACACAGTTTGCAGTGTAGCTAGATAATTATTCGCCGTCTGAAACCAACACATCGGTTAGAAACATACCGTTATTTTAAACTGATGTCGTTTTCCTTAGTTTATGTACAAAATTTTAACAGTTCCTTAGAAAAGAGTACAGCGAATTTAGAAGAAAAAAAGAAGAGAGGGAAGAATAAAAATATACCTACGATTGCCAAACCACAGTTTGGTCGAGACTGAATGCAGAAAAATTTAAGTATCTCGAGAGTAAAAATATTAGAGACAAAACATTAAATTTATGCCATATTTATTGCTTTCATGTAAATGTGTGACATCCAAAGTCTCTGATTTTCCAAAATCTAATGTCAGTTTTTACATAGTCACATAATGTGATGAGGTGTTGCTCTCTGATATTCTCTTATAAGTTGCTATAACACTGCGAAAAATGTACGAGAGGCCGATTGACGAAATATAACTTAACACTTTTGACACAGCAAAAGCGCTACTTAGGATGCATATTCAATTTATACATAGCACTGTTCTAAAGTATTTTAACAAAAATTGATGTTATGAATTTTGATTATTATTTAATTTTATTTAATTTCTGAAATGATGTTAGTGATTTTTTGACATATTTCGATTCCATGATTCAAATTATACCAAAGTGCCAAGTTTTATAAAAATGGCACGAGTAGTTTTTAAAATATTAGTTATCACAATTTTAGTTCCTCAGTGTTAATTGACTGTGGTAAATATTTATTACTGTCTCTTTTTTGTTAAATTTACTTGATTCCTTCTTTCACAGTTCTAAATTCCTCCTAAATTCTAAATTCTTTCTTTCACAATCCAAATAAATTTTGCAAATGTTTTCTGATTTATTTTTTAAATTTTTATTTTTTATAAATTTTTCGAACTGGGGCGTTAAAATTTAGCATATTTGCTACAAGCAATAATAACGCCAAATGTGTTTTACGCACATTGTTAAAATTATTTGAAAGAATGAACGATGTATCTTTTTTTTCCGCTCATGCATTATGAAAGGCAAAGGAAAATAGATTACAATAAACTAAGAATTTCGCCAAGTGAATTATTCTTGCCGAAAACTAAAAAAGTGCGCCAAGATAAATTTTTAACTTTCTCGGTAAATTTCTCATCAAATTTTATAAAGTTTAATATTTAGGCATAATGAATAATAGAATCGAAATCTGGAAAAAATTGATATACCGTTTCAGAAAGAAATTAATTTTATATCAAAATATCTAGATTAAAACAATGCTATATATAAATCTGATCTATATCCGAAATTGTGCTTTCGAGACATGGAAAATGCAAACTAAATTTCATCAAACGGCCTAGTAGAACGAGAGACATAGAACTGTTCCCACTTTTTTATGCATAGTGTACAATTAGTTGCAAACAGTCTCAGTCACACGTAAGCATACAGCCCACAGTGTAAGCAGGAAATGATAATAAATTCAGAAAGTTTAAGCTACGTGCTTGTTTTAAAATCTACATTTAAAATATTAAATTATTTTTTCTAGAAAAACTGAAAGAAAAGTTTAAAATAATACAAAAATAGACTTGTTTCTGCATTATTTTTTAAAAGGGTATTCAGGAGCTGAATCGTGTTTACAGATTTAAATACCTTTTACAAATGTCAAATCTGCGGCTCTTTAGCACACTCGTTTTATTCTTTCAAACTAATATACCATTTATTATTTTTAAATTTTGCCTCTCTTATGATTTTTTGAAGAAAGTAAATGCTTTAGACCTCAAAACAGCGTATAATTTTTTAATCTGCTATAGTTAAATTATTTGCAAATTAACTTACTTATTTATTTTAATATATTCGGAAAGATAGCTGGAATGCACAGCATTTTATACATACGCGTAACATTTTTTAGTTTCCAAATTAAAAAGAATTATTTTTGAAACTATAAGCACTTTTTTTAGTATCACCGAGTTTGATCTGATACTAAAATATTAATAAAAAACTTGATACACAAATATTAAATAGAAAAGGGAACAAAAATTGGATAAAAATAGCTATTTCGAATAAACTTTGAACATAAAAGTTTTATGATTCTGGTACTTTCGCATCTGAAGTAAGAAGTACACAAGGAAATAAAAAAATATGATTTTCCGAATACTGAACTTTTATGCATCATTACTGAATTATTTGTGAACACATAAAATGAGAGATAATGCTTTAAAACATTCCTGTTATCAATAAAAACATATGTTGCATAATATATTTATAGAAAGTGGTTATATCCATCAAAAGCAAGGTATTCATTATTTCAATCATTGGAGCATAAAAACAGCTACGGACTTCAGCTCTAGTTTCCTCCGTGACAGCGACACATCAATTCGCATCCAACCTCCAATTACAGTTTGAAGCCATCAGAAACTTGATGCGAGGATTAGTGTACCATCGACTGGGTGCGGCTGGCGTTGTTCTTCCGTAAATTATCTCTTGCGTCACTAATAACAGACTTAAAGACTGCAACTTGAGGGAATTTTAAAATTTCTGAATCTTTGCACGCCACTCTTTAAAGGAAAATACAGCTTAAAGTATTTATAAACGTAATTAAAAAGAGTGAGAAAATTATAATGCACTTTGCGGAAGATTAATGCCTGCATGTGGTGAGTAAGTTACATTGCTCTTTCAAATTATAGTTTAATGAGCTCTTAACTTGTCAAAGGTGATTGGAGAAAGTGCAGTGAACATTCTTGTCATACTTTTCACCTGAATTATTAAACAGTTTGTAAACTAAATTAATATATTTTACGTTTCCTGCGTTAAAACAGTTAAAATAAGTTAACATTTCGTCTAGACAGGCCATTTGTTCAAAAACTTATTTCATCGGTATGTTTTAAATATTGTAATTAAAAACTGAAATATTAATCTCTAAGAATTGATTGCCTTACTAATATTTTTACACAGATTTACTCTGATGAATTGAACTGTTGTCCTTATTTAAACTGTGTAAATCTCTTAAAAAGATTTATTTCTGGAATTCCAAGAGATAGAAAAAAATTACATAGCTGAACCATAAAACATATATATGCATATTAAGGCTAATTTAAATTTAAGATTTCGTAAGAAATCGGACTCAGTAGATAAATACAGAAGGTAGCGCTGGAAGCTTGCTTTACAGTCGTTACCTTTTAACACGTTCGCTGCCGAGCGACATTTTAAAAAACGGTTCCACCACTCCAACAAATTTTAATTAATTAATTGTGAAATAAAAATACAAAACCTGTATTTATTGGAAGGATTTAGATAAATTCAAATAAAAATTTGAATTTAGATACATTTTTAATTGCTTTATTAATTATACGAGTTATAGTGTAGTCGGTTTTGCGATAAAATGTTTTATTACATAATCGTAGTTGGCGGTTGCTTATATCAAAGATTGATTATTTTTACAGCAACTATTATAACTAAGATTATTATAAATTGCTTGATTACTTTTATAGTTCCTATGCTATTTCCTATGTTTATAATATATTAATTAAACTAAATCTCTTGAATCCGCCAAATTATTGTGCTTTTTTTTCCTAATTCACGAAGCCAGATACCTTCAGAGAACATGAAAATTCTACGAGTTTGATTGTATGTGACGTAGTTAAACAAAAACATTTTACGGATTAACTCGTACCTGGCGTCTTATCAAAAACTTCGGCCTACAAGAAGAGGTTCGAATCCCGCGAACGGGTTGACTGCATGGGCGTTTTTGTGGATTGCCCCATGTGTAACGTGTATACGAGCTAGTTCCTCTTAGAAAATCCTGCCCGAAGGCACCCCTACCCTTAGGCAGATAGCACTCCAGTCTTTGCCGTAATCACAAAAATCCAAACAAAACAAAACAACCTCCGAGATAGCTCGTGGTTGGCAGCAAAGGTGTTAATTAAATCAAAAGTGCCTCAAATATTTCATAGGAAGCATTGTTTTCGGATATAATCACTAACTAAATTATTTGAAGTTTACAGGTGAAATTGCAAATCGTTAAGAGTTATGAAATATAAGCGATTATGGTTACAGCCGAAAACATCGAGGACGAAAACGTCGCGGAGAAAACAACGCAAGGCGAAAACGTCGTGGTACAAAACATTGTGGGAGAAAATAAAGCAAAGAGAAAACATCGCAGTTCTAAAACATCCTGGTACAAACTATCGTAGTCGAAAATAAAGCGGTTCAAAAACTTCGCAGTTTAAAAACATCGTCGTCGAAAATATCGTGGTAAAAAATAAAGTATCTACAAATCATCGCATGACGATAACATCGGAGACATGCGTTTTCCAGGCTTTTATAACTGTTAATGGATATTCGCATAATGATTTATGAGAGCAATGTGGAAACAAGGATAATTTTTATTTTCATATTTTTTATTAACTAATAAATTTTTAAAAAACAAGAAATTTAAACAAAACGAGAAATAATTTTCATTGTAAGAGTATCAGATTAACAAAAGTGAGGAAAATAATATCATAATTAACTTAGTAATTTTTTTACAGATAATTTCATGTAGTTACTTAGCTTCCTTTTTCTATTCTTTTTTAATTACACTTTTCATGAAAAATTACCAGTAAAACTTTATAAAAAAATAATTTGTTAATGACCTTAGTTAGTTAACTATGCCAGTTTAAAATTAAGTCCCATAAGTTGCGTTAATTTTCTATGCTTGTCAGGACTGAGTGTTCGGTGCATATTCCTGGCAAACATCTTCGTGAAAGTAACTAAGTCCTAAGTCCTGATCTTGAACAGGGAGCTGAATGCAGCTATGTTCTGTGGTAGAATACTGTGATTAAGTTGGAGAATAACACTTGAACTGCACTTGAAAGGGATTTAAAATCC
Organism: Stegodyphus mimosarum; assembly: GCA_000611955.2. Classification (NCBI taxonomy): domain Eukaryota; kingdom Metazoa; phylum Arthropoda; class Arachnida; order Araneae; family Eresidae; genus Stegodyphus; species Stegodyphus mimosarum. The sequence continues at coordinate 694,513 of KK115717.1, forward strand.
TCTTTTATTAAATCACAATTATTTACAACCACTTCCCAACTCGGGAGGAATACAGAAAATAGAGACCGCACTTGGGTCTAAAATGAACAATCAAATTTAAACTAAAGCTAAACAGAAATTAAATCGTCGTTGCTCACAGAGCTATGAACGCGAGGTTGGCCTCTAAACTAAATGGTGCGTAGCAAGATTTAACTAATACTGGCGCACTTGGAATTACTTCAATAAGTAATCAAGTAAAAGCGCTACGGCTTAGAATTTAAATACTAGCTAGTCAGGCGAACGTTGAATAGAGTGACCGTGGTCTGAGACTAAAAGCTCTCTCACCCTGAGAGGTTCCTACCTCTCGCTTAAATATAACTTGGCTCCACTTCAAATTAGCATAAAGCTGAAACGCGCGCTTCTTCTAACGAGAAGTTGAAATGAGAACAGATAGAAAAGGAAAAATTAGAATAAAACTTTGTTAGTTTAACTAAAACCTTACATGCTTAAGTTTCTATTTTACATTTTCAGCAAATATTTATTATTTAATAAAAAATATGAAAGTTATCCTTCTTTCCATCTTGCGCTCACAAATCATTATGCGAGTTTTTACAATTATTAAACAATTATTAAATTTTACAATTATTAAAGCTTGAAAAACGCATGTCTGCGATGTTATCGTCATGCGATGATTTGTAGGTACTTTATTTTATACCACGATTTTTTCGACGGCGATGTTTTTAAACTGCAAAGTTTTTGAACCGCTTTATTTTCAACGACGATGTTTTAGAACTGCGATGTTTTGTACCACGACGTTTTCATCTTGCGTTGTTTTCGTCCGCGATGTTTTTGCCGCGATGTTATCGGCGGACACCGCGATTATAGAGGAATAAATCACTAAGATATTACTTACCGAAATAACACCTTGGGTATAATTTAGCTTCATGTAATTAGTGTGTCTTTATTTACAATAACTTAACGAAGACTACAGCATTAATGGTAAATGTAATATATTTCGTAACTTACGAATGCTGTATAAACAGTGGTTCTTAATCTTTTGACTAATGCGTAACATCTAAACAAAAATTAAAAAACTTTAGTACCACCACTATATTTTACAATGATTATGTTTCAATCTCTCAATAGAAATATTTAAAGAAAAATATTTTGTATTTGCACAACCTATTGGCTATTTGTATTAGATATGCACACGTAAAAATATTATAAAAATTTTTTACCATCTTAATTATCAAAATTTAAGTTATAATACTTTTATTCTAAAATTTAGTGCAAAATTGGGGCCTGTTTAAGAGAGACAAATTTCTTTAAGTATTCTTACTTCACTTAGTTTTAACCGTAAATTAGGATCCACTTTTAATTTTGTTCTGTATTTATTTTTTAAATATAACGTGGAAGAAAATCCTTGTTCACACAAATAGGTTGTATAAAAAGGCTATAAAAATTTAATAGCTTTATTTGAAATGCCTTTAAATTTTTTTTTCCGGTTCGGCCAAAAGTTAACAAACGTGCTATTTTTGAAATCCTCAGTTAGAATTCGATCAGAGTTAATTTCTATCAATGTTCTTTTTTTCACGAGATAAAATTTAAGGTACATTTGAGCAAAATGGATTTCTAACCAATTTTTTCCTTCAAAATCCCAGCGAAAATACACATACACGATGAAATTATTTATCAAAGAAAAAAATAATTTTAATATCGGTTGCTGCTTCTTCTTTTATTTTCAAATTATATTTGGTTAGAATACCTTCTTGAAGTGATAAAAAGCTTAAATAATTATTATCAAATTCTCTGATTATTAACTGGAGTTTTTTATAATTGCATTTTTATCTCTCATGCTAAACAAATTAACACTTGTAATTCTAAATTTAATTATTTTAACTTTCTAAAACTAGCAGCTAAACATGCTAAATGCTTCAACCATAATTCACTAAATAAAAAACTTTGCAATTCAAATTTTGAATCACAGAGGAAAATTTGAATTTCTGAAAGAAGTTCAAAAATACTATTTAAAAACTTACCTCTGGATAACCACCTTACTTCAGAATGTAACGGAAGCGTTTCATATTCACTGCCCATCTCTTGGCATGAAACTGTAAATATTCTTGAATTTAAAGCTCGGCTTTTAATAAAATTAACAATTTCTACAGCTTGATTCAAAACGATTTTCAGGTTTTCGGGGATTGTTTTGGCTACTAAAGCTTTACGATGAATGGAGCAGTAAGTGAATTTAGTTTCAGGTGCAACTTTCCTTATTTGAGAAATAACACTGGAATGTTTTCCTCTTAAAGCCCGAGCTCCGTCACTGCATATGGCAATGCACTTATTCCAAGGAATATGATTTTCAGACATAAAATTGTCAATTTCTTTGAAAATTTCATTTACAGCTGCTCTATCATGAAGAAATTCACAAAATAAATAGTGTTCAGCAATTCATTTATCTTCTTCCAAACGTACGCAAACTAATAATTGAACAAAGTTTCGTTATATCAGTACTTTCATCCAAGTGCCATGTGAAATACTCACAGTCTTTTTATATTTTTAAATAAGTGACTAAATGACTCTTTCATGAAATTTGCCATTTCATGAATTCGTCGACTTGTTGTATCAATTGATAACGTAATGCTATTAAGTTCATTAGCTGCTTTTTTTGTTGAATAATGTTAAAGTGATATCTTTAGCTGTTGTGAGCCTGTCCAATCTTGGCATTTCTCAGGCTTACTAGGTAACTAGCTTCCAAAGTTTTTTCACTTAAAGTAACAAAAACTTTCATTACTTGTTTACTGTTTTTGAATTCCGTTAATTTCCTCTCAAAATATTCTTCAGATTTATACTTTAAATTGGGATTCTTAGATTCAAAATGCCTTTTAAGAAACGTTGGCTTCATACTTGATTGGATAATAGTTCAGTGCAAACAACACATTGAAACTGAGGGTCCATTTCGTCTCCATTCCAAGTAAACCCAAATGATAAATAACTTTCATTATATTTCCTATAAACAATTTTCTTTTCTTTTCAATATTCTTAGTGCTATTAGATTGGCCTGGATCCATCACCTACAAATCATCACTTTTCCCCTTAGTCAGTCCTAGCCATTTTTCCATTTTGAAAATCTAGACTTTGTTTATTATTTTTTCACAAATATTTAAATGAACAATACATTACGAGTTCATCAAAAGCAAACGGCGATATTCTCAAATCGCGTAGAAAAGTAAGGAATGCAAAGCAATAAGAAGACAAAATATCAGCTGTTAGAGACAGCAAATCGACATAAAATGTTTCTAATTGAAAATAGAGCAATAAGACCTCGAAAATGGTGGCGACGTAAAGCGTAGACATGCGAATAAATCGATCAACTCTAAAAGAATTAATAAGATACTATTACCTTTTTATAGGAACTTATTTTTATTTTTAATTAAATATAACATCTCTTTCTATTACTCATTTTAAAAACATCATTTGTGACAAATTTTGGTATGTCTTTGGCTAAAAGTATATTTTTTAAAATAACAAAGGATTATTTTGCTAAAGTCTATGAGCGGCTATTGACCTTGAACAAACACCAAATCACGCAAATTTATGAGTGTTAGAGAAAAAAGGTAAACAGTATGTTGGGTTACTTAATTTTTTAATTTAATAATTATTTTTTCTCTTGCGTACCACCAGTGGTACGCATACCACCAGTTGAGAATTCAACTGAACGTGGCTGTATAGTATTCTTCAACATGGCTGTATAGAATTCGAGAAGTAGAATTCCACTGCGTTAGTTTTAAGCTATATTGGCAATTCCCTGTGAAAGGTCCACGTCTTAAATTCCACAAAATTTTTATCACTTTATATTTCATCAATACGTGATTGTCAACCATGTTACAGGCTGGGAGTGGCTCATACATTAAAACCACAAACAATTTTTTCATCACTGCTAATAAAATCCGATACCCTACGTGTGCTACGTCTTAAGCAATGCATGGCATATGTATCGTTTACATAGTTTTGTAACACGATTGTTAACCATCTATCTAATTTCACGATCTGAAAATGGCATTGCTCAATAGTAGCCACAGCAAGAAATTTTTTTATACTTTTTTATATACTTTTGTACTATTTTATATGCTTTTTTATAAAGTAAGTATATTTAAAACAAATAATAAAATATCAGTAATATTTACACTGATATACAGGATTTCAGAAAAGATGAAATGATCCACAGAGTTAGGAATGACAAAGTGTCATTATAAGAAAAAGTCTAGACGTACTATCTTAAATCTGAGGATATTAAACCTTAATTCTTTGCAAAAAAATTTTAAAATTAAGCTGAAAATGTTTACGACGTAAAGTCACGATTTGATAGTAAAATTATGGAATGATTTTGCGCTGATGTATAATTTTGCAATAATATCTATATTGGTATTAACTTGATGTGCTTACGAATGATTGCTGATAGTAACAATGTACTCACTTGTTCCTGAGATTCTTCCTCAAGCACTAACTTAGCTTCCAGACTTTGTCGTGTTTCCAGGAACGCCCGTCTTTGCCGCCTTTCCAGGAAGAAATATGATAAAGTTCCCAGTAGGTTGGCGCACACAAAAAGGAGAACATTGGCGCCAAGCTGAAAGAAAGCGATTCATAATAAGAACGTTTTCTTTCCATTATTCTCTGTACCATAGCAGAAACGTAAATAGATAACATTATAAATTTTGAGAAAGGCTATTTTTATAGCCAAAGACTGTACTGTAATTTACACAGAAGTAATATACAAACTGTGAAAGTTTTAGAGAAAATATGAAGAAACGAATAAACAAATCCCCATTATTATCAGTGTAAGTTAGCATTTTGAGAAATATATTCAACATTATTGAATAAGCAACATTTCAAGATAATTATTGAATAAGTGTACAACAAAAGTAAATGACAATTCTTTTGCCACCGACTTTTAGATCAACGCGGCAGACTGTATATGTAAACCAATGGAAAGAATAATAAACGGTAAAATTCAGCTTTCATTTAGAATTAATTTAAGAAAGAAAGGTGCTTTGAATATACTTTGAGACACAATAATACTGTCTCCTTTTGTTAACGCCCAACAAGAAACATTTGCCGACTGCATATGAGCTAAACACATTAAAATTTAAATAAATCTTACACAATTACGTGGAAACATAAGTCTAAACTTCAGATAGCACAATATCTTTTTGAAGCTAAAGATGTGTAAATAAATAAAGCGGCTTTTAATAATTTAGTGTTATTAGGCATAAAATATTCAATATTAGTGAAAATGTTTTCAGCATGAATGAAATGAATGTTAAAGTTCTGAAATTAGAATTACAAAATCTGCAAGCTGTTTCTTTGATTTGATTCTGACATTTACGAAATCAAGAAAATAGCAAGCACAAAATAAAAAGATGTTTTTCGTGTTTAAATAACTTAAAACAGCTTTATATTTGATTCTGTAGAGAATAGTTTATGCACACGTGTCTCTTTTTTCAATGCTAAATACGAAAGATAGTCGAGGAATACTGTCACTTGCTAGCTTTTACATCATTTTAGAATACTTTTAATATTCCTTGAAATTCGAATTAAGTAATTTTTTATTACGAAAGCATCATTTTACTCCTTACAAATAATTAGGAACTGGAGATTCATTGTGAAATACTGTGAAAATTGTGGCTGCAGTTAACAATTTTAAAACATATGTGAAAACGCCTTCTTCCACGAGAAAATAATGTGATTTTAGTTTATATTTACTGATCGCTCCTTTACAAAGCAGTCGTTTTGCAACGAATGATTATTATTAAATAACATTTTGCAATTCCAATAGCAAAGTAATTTATCTGAATGCAGATAATCTTGCAGTATATAAATTAAAATATAACTAAAACTTACTTGATTCTCTGTGAAATCAATGGGTTTAGGTAAAACTCCTACAAGCAGTAGATGCACGAATGCCATCACGATGCTCAGAATGAGGCAGACACTCAACCTTAGGGGTAGCAGGAGGTACACCATGTATGTGTAAAGAAGGGCCCACGCCACCGAGTCACCAGGCATGCGTGGTACGCTGTACAACCACATATCACAGACCAGATGTCCTAGCTGAATGAACCAGGCTACGAATGGGATACTATCCCACAACCTGAGACAAAGAAACAAGATTTATGTTTATATAAAAAATTGCTTTACAACAGTGATTTTAAGACTTCATTTATTGACTAATAGGAATGAATCAGATCACAAAGACTATCAATTAACAACTCCCAAAATTAATTAATACAGTTGAATTCTTAAGGAAAAACATATTTTATAAAGCTGATATAAAAGTATATGCCTTTCCTGCCAAAGGTATTTTCTGTTTCAACTAAATAGATGTCCTGCAAGCAAACCATGCTGAGAGTACAGAAATTATACATGACATTGGTAGCAAAACGGATCCCATTGAATGTTTCTACGAACGACCTTCTAACATTAACTGCTTCTGATGTGATAATCGGTTTGCGATATCTAAAAAAAAAAAAACAATGCATGGATTATAGAGTGGAATCGAATTGTGAACGGCGTTGTCTATGACTCTTTTGCTACCAAACAACATTAATGTAGAATACAGGAAGTGGATAACATCAGCGCTGGATCGAGATTGCAATGTTAAACACCGTTGGGAATATGCAGATATGCTGACATATGATCCTATGTGCCATATCGAAAAAAGTGTCAGAAGGAGAAAGATCAGTTATATTGCAAAATGCACTCCAAAAGGCACTCTTTCGTAACTTTACCCGCAAACTCCGTCTTTCGTAACATTGTCTTAATCCATTTTTATTTATAGCATCATCTTACTTCACAGTCTAAAGAATATAGAGTAGTGAAAAAGTGAAATGTAAAAATGTGAACCAGGAAATAAAATGCAAAAAGGATTTTCAGGCTCTTCTTGGATTTATTAAAGATTTTGGATTTATCGTCTTCAACTAAAGGATTATTTCACAGCTGAATTGTTCAATGTTACCATGATGAATTTTGTGCTCGTAAAAACGTACACGACTGCTTTTTAAGAGAAACTTTATAAATACAATAAATTAATAAATATGTAATTATGCATTAGATAAGACTAACATTTAATGAGATACAATGCCAATCCAAATAATAAGCTATGTCTCAGTTTGTTTTAGTTAAGTGCATTCGAATTGCATTTTTTTATTATACATATTTAATCTTGGATGTAAAGTTTGTAATAAAAAAGATTTTATGAAACAAATTCTCGTAGTATAATTAGACCAACATTAATTACCAAACATTTGTATGAGTCAATGCCCTACAGTTTGTGTTAATACTCATTCCAAATGATATCATAAGTTTAGAGACTACGAACAAACTGTGCAAGTTGGGATCTAGTTGTGGGTTATAGGGTGGTCATTAGCCTCTGACGAAGCTAGTCGTAAATAACACATGTCATTCGAATATCTTAGCATTATAAATTTAGATTCTGAACAAAAAATTATTCCGTTTAAAGAAAATTACACTCAGTCAGCTTACGGAGATAGCAGGGCAACTGAATATACACTCCTTTAAGTTCGGCCTACTGTTAATGATAAAAACAGCTAAGAAAGAGAAAATATGTAATTACAACGCAAACATTAGTTAGAATTTTGGAATGAATTGTTATATAATATTAGAAAAGCTTTATTTCTCGAGCAACCTATGTCCGAAATGAGAAACAGAATTAGCTTCGTAAATCTATTTAATTATGTGTCACTCAACTATTTTCATGCACTTTTAAATCTATCAATAACATTTCCAAAATTTCAAGCGCAAGTTCTCCTTACCAACTGCTAAACTTTTGAAACTTTCACTTAATTATAGAAATTCGATTCAGAGACGTATCGAACAGCTTGTGGGTCCATTTGAATTTCAGATAAAGTCGGGAAAGAATTATTTATAAAATAAAATTAGAATTACTGATAACACTTGAAAATAATACGACGAAACAGACTATTAACTATAATAAAAAAGTAAATAAATTCATAAAACATGGAAATCAGTTCAATGCTCTAAACCTAATACTTATTCAAACGCGAGAACAAAATTTCAAATTATACGTTTTAGAGAGGAAACACCTGCAAAATAAGTACAGAACTTCTCGAAAGGAAAAAAATGGATTGAAAGAAGAAAATTGGCTTATTTGTTAGAATACGTTATTTCTGCATCGCCTAGCAATTGCTTACTTAAAAACGTAAAACGAGAAATAAAAGTGAATGCAAAGAGTTCTATTAATTTAAATTCAAATAGTGTGAAATTTCAGAATACAATCATCTCGAAATAAGAATTAAATATTAGCATAAAAAGATTTATCTGCTACAATTATTAAATATTATTTAATAAAAATAATAAAATACGCTCATTTTAAAGAAAATGTCCAGGACGAAGAATTCAAAAAACAGACGAAAATTAAAGTAACAAATTTAACGAAGCAGTTTTAAGAACTGAAAACGCAGGAAATAAACAAAGAAAAATTTCAAAAATAGCTACAAAGAAAGTCACTGAAATAAAAGGAAATATAGCAGACAAAACTCGAAAAAAGAAAAGGAAATTGCAAAAAATAGTAAAGGCGAAAATAACAACAGAAAAATCTTAAATAATCATTTCATGGATAGAAGCGTTAATGTTCTGTTTACAAATGTATAAGGCTTTTATTAGCTATTATAAAATATTCAATTTTAAAAAAGAAAAAATAACATCAGAAAAAGTTTAATAATCACTTCATGGATATAAATGTAAATGGTCTGACTACAAATGTATAACGCTTTTATCAGCTGGTATGAAATATTTCATTTTAAAAAAGGAAAATTACATGAAATATTAGCCTATTTGCTGAAATCCCAAGGAAAAACAGTTTGGTTATTGATATTAATAACGATGGCATTAGATAAGCAGCCATACCTAAAGACAATTGAATATAATATACAGGGTGTTTATAAAGTCCCGGACCCATTTGATGTTTAATAACTCATAAAATAATACAGATAGATTAAAATTAATAACATAAATTGTTAGATATACTCAAAAAGTTTCATGACCGTTGTCAATGAACATCCACGTGTGCCCCTTCGTCGCACGGATAATATCAAGTCGATATTCAATTTCAGGCCAGGTACCGGCAAGGATGTCGGCATCCACAGAGGCTATTGCGGTTGTAGGCTTTTAGGTCATCAATGTTCCACACTGTCTTCCAGTAAACGTTGTCCTTTACAAATCCCCAAAGGAAAAAGTTCAGCTACGTTATATCAGGTGATCTGGGTGGCCAAGGAACTGGACCTCCACGCCCAATCCATCTTCCTGTAAAATGGTCATTCAAAGAACTACGAACGATGATACCCCAATGAGGTGCACCATCTTGTTGCAAAAAGAATGTGGCTGAAGCTCTTCTAGTTGTGGAAATACGAAGTTTTCCAACATGTCTAAGTATGTGACCGTCTTTTCTGTAAAAAAGAAAGGCCCAATGACTCGGTCGTGCGTTAGTCCACACCACACATTAACCTTTGGGGAATCCCTTTGTGCCTCACAGTATTCATGGGGGTTTTCAGATCCTCATATGCGCACATTATGGCGATTAATGTATGCCAAAAACAAAAGAGAGAAAAATGAAATTAATAAGCAGACGATATTTAGAAAAGTACAGATACTTAGACTGGAAAATGAAATAAATTAATCACACACGCAGACGATATTTACAAAAGTAAAGATATTCAAACCTGAAAAGGAAAATATATAAGTTATTCCATCAACAAATGCCATAAGTTTGTTTATATCTTCATTATTTTATGAGTTATTAAACATCAAAATGGGTCCGGGACTTTATAAACACCCTGTATAACTATATAACTATTTTCTACGTTCGTGCTCTTAAGTATGTCCTTATAAGCTAAGTTTCGAAATACAGGAAAATATATATTTCAGTATATAGAAAGCAATTAAATACTTTTTCTTTCAAAAAAAAAATCTCTCAGAAATGAAAAAAATTAGTTTGATGCTTTCTATAGCTAAAGAATTACATTGTGCGCAGAAATAGCTTTTGAAACTATCATGAGAAAGATCGCACTAATTGTAAATATTAGAAAGTAAGAAGAAGAGATAAAAGGAAGAAAATTCGTTTTCTGATCGAAAGAAAATTTACAACAAACCCAGAATTAAAAAAAAACGAATATTTTCTACAAATATCTTCACAGTTAAGTAGGCATAAAAAGTTACGGAAATTAGATGTGACTCCACGATAAATGTAAAACAAAAGTATAATTTGCCACAGTAATTCGAAAAATATCTATTTCAAGTACAACAGCACCTTTAGATTACATGTCTGTTATAAAATATTGCAATATATCGCTTTCAGATTTTCGAGGGTAATTTAATTTTAATTAGGTTTAAGTAAAATTTTTATATTCCAAACCTTTACGTCCAATGAATATTTGTTACGTAATTAATAAAAATACACGGCTGAAACTAGGTTCTGACATTGGATAAAGTAGTACTCAAATGATTTGTTTTTAAGTGAGTTCAGAGATTGGAATGACATGCGCATTTTTCGGACGTTAAACTGATAGAAAACATTCGGACAAACCGAAACAAAAAATGAGTGCAATGAATGACTCCAGCAAACGAATCTCAGGCAATCGAAACTATTATTTCATACTGGTAACATTAAACGATGAACTTGCAAAGCTTGTACTCAAGAAACTTATGAATTCAGTATAAATTTCCTATATATCTGCAAAAATATCTGAACGCTGACTATATTTAAAAATTGAATCCTTTGAAAAGCGGTTAAATAGATTTTAAGATCTTAACATCTCTAAATTCGTTAAGAACTAGTAAAATGTTCATCTCCATTCAAATTAGAAACTTCAAATTATCATGCCATTTTTGTTGGAAGGAAAGCAACAACAAAAATAAAATCATCCAAAATATTCATTCGCAGTAATGCATTCTTAAAGTAAGCATACATTCATATTTTATTGAGAAAGTAGAAAAGAATTTTCGAAAGGAATTATCCTTAATTTACTCCTCTGAGCATGAGAAATTATCTCTTTATTTTTAATGACCAAAACAAACATGACATAATTAGTTTCTTTATTTTTCTTGTTCTCTAACATTAGAATCCTGAATTAGTTATCTTTTTTATTCAGGAGCAATAATGTGTTTCAGAGGAAAATTATAGCAAAACATGCAATTATATGCTTCAGATTTAATTTCTTTTTGCATTATGCCAACTCTGAATTGAAGGAAAAAAGCATTTTTTAACAGATATCTTGAGTTTGTGGATTTCAGTGATGCATTTAATTCTAAAAATAAAAATTATTATTTATTACACAGACAACTTTAGAATATGGATCAATATAAGACATCTCAAAATGATAATTAAAATTTCAGGAGTACAACTTTCAGTTTGTTATCGTTCGGATCCAGTCTCCCAGAATACCAATTACTGGAACAAAAGAATCCATTTCAAACGAACAATGTGCTGTTTCTTTTTCATCTCGTGATAAATCTAAAATTCAGTCTTGGGTACAAAAATAAAAATTTAAATTTCATAATACGTGTCTCGAAACTAAAAGATATTCATTCTTTGCAAGTGTTTATTCGACGAAGATAACATATTTTTCACGACAAGAATTCTGAATACGTCTCCATTATGAATTCATAATTCAAATATGGGAACGAAGTTAAATTGAAAATTCTTTGAAAAAGAACGAAAAACAAAAAGAAATGTGTTTTTAGTATTTGATAATACTTGCAATAAGAATTTGAGAGTAATTTAGAATGATCTTCTAAACACAAGACACTACTGTATTTCTAGACAAAAATATTTAAAGTATTAAATCGGAATAAACTACTACAGGCTTCAAAATAGTATTTGTTTGTGTTTATGCTCTTCTTGGGTATGTAACAAATACAGAGTACTCTATCTGAGACAATTAATTTAAAACGACTATTCTTAATGATAAAGGTCATGCAAATTATTTGTGAATATCTGAAATGTTTTTGCATGTTAAGAAAATACTGATTAAATGGCTAAAAGATTAGAACTTTGCAATCTCAGAAAAGGAAATGTTGATGTTCAAAATGTTGATGTACTTTAGCAAAAAGTATTAGTTAACACCGAAAAAAAAATCTCAGATGAATTTTGAACACTAATGTTAACAGCGAAAGATTAATTTCTTATAATATATTTAATATTTAATTTTAATTACGAGAGAATGTTCTCATGAATTAGAGCACACCTTTTTCGTTAAACTAGTAGAAATAACTAAAATTAGAAAAGAAATACTCACACCAGTTTGCACACTTTTTAAAATTTTAACAAACGCAGAAAAATGTTACAAAAACGGGCAAATACCAGACTTTAATTGTAAAGAGTACAAATGCAGTTAGGAGCATCCCTGAATAAGTAAAATAATTATTTCACAATGGCCGATATCACTGAAATGACACAATAATATTATTTAATATAAAATAGAGCAAAGTTATCTGTTGATGCAATAAATGTCCGTGTAGACAAATGATCTGTCACAGAAGTAGTACACGATAATACAGATATTATTATTAATCCATTACACACGTGTTTAAGGATGCAGTTGTCCAATGCTTAAGAAAGCGGCAAGAATTCAATGTGAATTTTCTGAACAGTTGTTGTTCACGATTGATTCATCAATTAATGTCATCGATAGAAAGACAACTATATTCGATAGCTGCAAAAATAATAATAGTTATATAACCTTCCGTTACATCTTGACATTCACTCCGGCAGGCAGAATGATTCGTACACAGATTCGCTTGAGAGATAGTTTCACATCATTGCGAAGCCTCAAAATACATCAATTTGAAAGGCGCGGCTGCAATATAGGAAAGTTTCAATTGGAAAAAGATTTTGTTATGCCCCAAAACATCTTAAAAATGGCACGGTAATTCGTAAGATCACATAAACGCTTCTCGTCAGCATAACTCTTTGAAATGCTATTTATATGCCGTAAGGATAGATATCCATATATATAAAGAAGAAAGTTTGTGTGTTTGGTTGTCCTTTAATAAATCAGTCACTACTATAGCTACCGCCACCAAACTTTCTACAATATTTTTCTAGGTCCTGGAAAAGGTCGACGTCCACTTTCTTTCAAAAAAGTAGCTAAAATCAGAGCTATTAATTAAAAAGTCGAATTTCAAAAACAATCAGAGCTATTAATTAAAAACGATAATTTTCGCCCTTATTTTTTCCGAGTGGCAAAGTCTCGCAAGCTGGAGATGAAAATCTACTTTATTTCGAAAGTTGTTGCCACTGCTCGCTTTCAAATACTAGAGCTTGTTAATGAAAAATTTCTAACTTTTACGATGAAATAAAAATAGCATTGCCAGATATTCAATGCATTATTCCCGATTCCAAAAATTCGTGAAAAGCCATTTCGGCTATTCCCATCGTCGTACGACTTTAATCAGTCGAAATATTAATTAAAAACTCTGAAAGCGCTAATTTTCGAACTCACTTTTCCGAGTGGCAATAGTGTCGCGCGTTGCAGATAAAAATGCTTTATTTCGAAAAGTGTAGCTACTGCTCGCTTTCAAATCGCAGAGTTTGTCAATATGTAAATTTTACAAAATTTATACATATAAAGAACAATGTCTATTTGTTTATTTGTTCGCATTATTGATTTCTGATCAGTTATGATAAATGTTTTGCCACATTGAATCGACTAAAATTGAATATAGGTGAAATATTGGCTCGAACTTGAGCTTTTACGACCATTTGATAAGAAAGACGAAAATAATTTAAAACTGCGTGCCGTTGTTGCTAATATAATGAGAGAGAATTAGATTATTTTTCTATTCAAAGTTTTATGTGGGTTCTATATCGCATCACACTGAAAAATGTGCGACTATGAATCCTATTTTTTGTATCGTTATTAGAGAAGGATTACAGCGGTATCGTTCTCGCTGCTGTTAGATGCATTACTCTCAACCTGACGTAACTGGCGTCGGGTACTTTCGCTAGTTTTAAGATATTGAGATTACCGCATTTAGAAAAACTAAACTTTGTGCTATGCGTTCGTTTAATGTTTAGTCTATTAGAAGAATCACGAGATTGTTTGAGCCAAACCTAAGAGTAACTAATGGTAATTTGAGATATAGTCAAATAGAGAGCATCATAATTTTTTGGATGGTTGTTTTCGAGTATTCCAATATTATATCATTGAAAGTAGCTAGCTTTTTAATTTGTAATTTAATTACGTTAGACAGTTAAAATTATTATTATATTGTTAATTTTGATATATGTTATTAAATACTTCCAAGAATATTTTACTTCTTTTACTGGCCCAAAACTTCTGTAACAAATTCCGTTTACATGTAAATGAGAAATACTGTTTACAGTTTAACTTATGTATCATTTTAAACAACCAAATGCACAAAAAACATAAAACATTTGACAGTTAGAGCATGAGTGACAATAACATGCAATATTACAAGACGTTGTGAAAGGACATTTAATATGTGTCAGTGAAAGGGATATTTCTTTGCATTCATGCCCAAAGGAATTCAAATGAAGCATTGGCAGGCAAATGAAACAAACGTAAAACTTGCACAATATGTATATGAATATCTCTATCGAGAACTGTTTCGCTTCATTATTCTCTCAAAATTTCTCGAAAAATTCTCTCGAAATTAATATATGCTCGGTAAATGAAGCTAATTATGGTATAAAAATATATTTTTAGAAATATCTTCATATCGAAATGGCATTTATATGCCATATGGATATTTTAAGATATTTCAAGATTCTACTGGTATATTAAAAATTAATCGCCGAATGGTCATAGTCAACAAACAAGAATTCGAATTTATTTCTCTAATTAGCTCTTGTGCATTCTGCCATACTGTATCATAGAATTTACCCTAAAACAGTGTTTCACCAGTTTCGTGTATATTTGTTCTTCACATTTTATAAACTTTGAGACACAGTAGCAGAGTCAAGGCAATCAATTATTAAATTTCTGCACTAATATAAATTAATCAGAATATTCAAATTCCAACCATTTGACACACATACTAAGTACTAAGTTGTTATAAAATTAAATCACAGAAATCTCTTAATATGACAATTAACAGAAGTTCTGACTAAGAAGCTCAATAAACTGGAAACAATTTTCCGCTTAAATGTCGTTGTTACATAATCAGTTCAAACGTAATTATTTATTAATTTATAAGTTAACTAATTATTGAGAAATTATTTAAGCAGTTTCGATTAGAACATTTCATTCGTCAGCAATTTTTAATACTACAGACTAGATGTTTGAACAAAGAAAGAATATTTAAAAACCCATTACAATGTTAGATATAATATTTCATAAAATGTAAATTCGAAGACAGTTAATTACTAAAGATACAGTTGTTTTGCATATTAATCAATTAGCTATAATGTGGAGAACATGGGCGACCGGTAGAGAACGATCCTTGAAAACGAACATTGTTTTTGCCAAAAGTCGAATACCAGATCTTCGAGGTTAGATTAACCCTTACAACAGACTACAAAATGGAAGAAGCATTTTAATTCTTTATAATAATATGAAATGGTAAGAAATTTAAATTTCACTATCAGCATTACATGGTCATCAACTCTTTGAGGGGCAGGAAAAGGAAATTAACTTTTTCAGCAAAATTCTTGTTTTATTTACTTTATCAGGTGTTACAATGAAATTATTTGCGACAATTACAGTGAAAAAAATAACCACTTCTGGTGGTTAGTGTCAGTCAACACCGCCCACAGAGCACATTCCTATAAATCAGTCTCTATGGTACTCATGGAAACTGTTTTTCGTTTTCAAGCAGAGTGCAAATTTGCATGTGCTGCATTCCCACACTGTTCTTAGGCGTTTTCTTGGTGCTGCAGACTGCACATCATCATGGTGTAGTGTTCGATGGCTGATGCTTATTTTCTTGAAGACGAATTGCTGCACCAACTACTGGCTTATGTTTCTTGATTGGCTTATTTTTTTTAATTGCCATCTAGTGAGCTACAAGGGAACTTCAGAAACGGTCAGTCTTGAAACCCACTCACACGAGTGAGTCAGACGTTCAATAGAAAAGGTGGTTACTGTAGGTAGCCCCGCCCTTCAAAGTGTTAATCATTGACAAGAAAAGTAGTAAAGCTATTAATAACAGATGTATTACACAGATGGCAGAAGCTGAAAGACTCAAATCAAGATGATTTATGCTGACATAAATAACCTTATTAACCTTATTACCAAATAGTTATTGGATCTAATTAATCTATGCTAACACTTACCATAGTGAAGCATATTTATCCTTTTAAAGCTACAATAAATTTAGAGAATTTTAGAATGTCGAAAATAGAATACATTATTCCTAGGAATTAACGTTACATAGGTTCTCAACAATTACATCAGAAATAAGACTTAAGCGATATATTAACTGGCGAAATCATTCGTTCTTTACTATGAATTTATGTATTAAATTATTTTCCCTTTACTGCAATATACTAGACGACGGAAGAATAAATGCTCCTTAGAGAATTATATAATACATCCAGCTGACATAAAACTTAATATTCAGTTTTATATCAGGTATGATACAAAAGCTCATTATATGGAAGATCTGATTTTCTAGATTATTTTGTAACTCTATGGATATATTAATGTTGGTATTTTTTTTAGAAAATGGCAGATTAATAACAAATTGATTAATAAAGGTATTTTTCTTACTTAGACGGTAATTTCGATGAGAAACATCGAACAATGATGAACGTCACAATCAGAATCAACAGCGCTGCAGCCAAGAATATGACCTGGCCGGACAAAAATTCCGGCGCTCGAATACGGTAAGCTGCGGCATAGGTGACTAGAAGAAATATGTCCACCAGACAGAGAACTAGAAGCAAAGTCTTGGTGTTCCGCCTCTTCTCGATCCTGTAATATTCGCGGTACAAACCTTCCGCACTTTTTTCTGCGAAAGCGAACTGGAGACATTGTGGTAAGTAGCGTTGTAAGCCAGACCTGTCGATCTTCAGCTCGGTTTCGCCCCTGCTGAGGAAGGAAACGCCTTCTTCACCTCCACTTCCATGCTTCCGGGTTTCCTAAAACGCAATAAAAAATTTAAATTCATATTTTATTGTTTGACCATGAATTGGGAATATTACCAAAATATTTAACTATGTTCACAAATAAGAAGACACTCTAATAACACTGATAAAAATTTGTTAGGTGCACATATACATTCCATTTCTTGACAGTTGCTTTATATTTTATAGACTCATATTTTAAATTTAATGTAATACCAAAATTTCTTTTAGCAGTTTAATATTTCAAACTTTGAGTATATAGCAAAGTGAATGTACGTTACTTTGGCTTTTCGGGCTTTATCTAGCGGCTTTTCGGGCTTTATCTAGCGGCTTTTCATGCAAAAACTTTAGCATTAAATTGGCAATGATTAAAATAAACTACTGAAGAACTCTGTTACAAAATATCTATTTCAAAATCCTTTTCTTCAGCATTATATTTTACATAAAAACATACGTCTCAAAATGTAAGTAATTTTACATATACGAATAAATTCCGTTTAAATTTCTTTTGCACACAGTTGTGGTATGAACTAATATCACAACTGTGTGCAAAAGAAATGCAGTTAGAACCTGTGCAGCTTTGTTCACAGGTTCAGTTGTAAAGTTCAGTTAGAACCTGTGCAGCTTTGTGAACCTGGCACAAAGCTGCACAGGTTCTAACTGAGAAGAAGAATCAAAATAATAATAATAAAATAACTGTGAAAGTGATTTTTTTATCATGAACGAAATAAAACACGAAGAAATCACATACATGCCTAAAGGGAGGATGCTATTTCTTAACGTAACTACTTTAGAAATACAGCTCTAGAAACTTAACTGGCGTGACATAATACAGCTCTAGAACAAGACATTTAAATTTGCTAACAGATAATCTGTATATCCTTAATTAATTTCATCTTCAGCGTAGTAATACAGAAAACTGTTATCAAAATCTTCTATACAACATTTGAAAGACTAGAGGTATTTGTTCCTTCCATGGCAACCGAATATTAGATATAAAGTAAGATTATTGCCAAAGTCCATCAATATCGAGTACCGGTTTAGCATTGGTGTCAACCGGGGTTCGAATCTCTGCGAGCGGTTCGAGTTTGGCTAAATAGGCATCTTCCTGTTTCAATAGGCATCTTCCTGTTTCAATAGGCATCTTCCTGTTTCAGGGTGAACAAGGTGTTTAACGCGAATATAAGCTACTTTTCGAAAGTCCTTTATGAAGGCACTCTTCCTAAATACTATAAACCCCTGGCATAATAGTATTATAATGCAAGACTAGATGATATTTGCAGCACACACTAATGCTATTAACGAGTAAATAATATTCATTTTATGTTAAAAGTTTGACTAACAAATACAGACTTTTCTTTAATTTTCTTTACACAAAGAACCTGTAACATATTTATCTACTTTAAATACTATTTTAAGATATATTATTTTAAGGGTAAAATGGGGTTCCTCGAAGAAACGTATAATCTATGAGTTTCGTGAGTCGACAAAGTTTGAAGACCACTGATTGATAGGCATGTGTCTCTCTCTCTTTCTATTAATAAAATATAATATACTTAATTATAAGTAATTAAAACAGCTGATTAAAAGTTATTTTCGCAAGATAAAATAATTTTAAAACCTACTTTTTATAAACCTCATATTGCGTAATTCCGAGGTTGTCGAGAATAATCGAATTATCGCTTTTAGTTACTTCTTTATTTTTATACATGAAAATGAATATAAATAACTAAAAAAAGTTCAAAAAGAAGAACATAAAAATATAAAAATCTGAAAGTTTCAGATTTTACATTACGCCCAAAGGGACATTTTTTAACGTTTTGTGTGTTACCTTCATATATTAAATATGTTCTACGTACTCAAACCATAAAATTAAGTTCAACAGCGATATCGCAAAATAATTTTAAAATGAGCATATCATGAGAATTTCCGATACAGAGTCTCGCGCGATTGAGATAAAAATGTTTTTCTTTTTTTCAAACAGTGTTGCCATTGCTCGCTTTGAAATTGTTTAGTTTGTTAATCAAATATTCGTTAAAGTGTTACAAAATATGAAATCGATAATAAAACAAATTTCAAATTCCAAATTAGGGCTTCCACATGCCCATATTCTATGGAAGATTACGTTATTCAAATTTTGATGGATCTAGGTACTGCCGTTTTATCACAATGCGAGAAACATACATACATTCATGCAGATTCTTCATTATTTAATTTCTTTGAATATAACACAGGGCTCTAATATTTTGTGGCAACACTTTGAAAAGTGAATCAACATTTATAGTGAATCAACGCAAAATGCCACAACGAAATTAACAGACCTTCTGGGCTAAAAGTACACAGATAAAAATGATTTTATTAATTAATTTAATAATTTGTTAAATTTTTATGTCTGTTCGATTTAATTAAAATTCAAAGCAAAAGAAGGAATGGACCTCAAAAGAACGGTTTTCAAGAGCTGTTCAGCCGTATACGTTACGAATGGCGCTCAGCATGGTAAAAAATTAGTCATCACTTTAATTAATGGAACTCCATTATGCTCTTGTGAGATGATATGGAAGCATTTGCGGCGTGGTACTCCCCGTGCTGCGTACAGTCTTTAGTTTCAAAATCCCCAAGTATGATTCAGTTGTTTGAGTACTGGTTCAATTTGCAGGACTGACGAAGTTCTTTAGATGGTTTAGAGTTTGATGATCGGCCCAACCACTTATAAGACAATTATTCGTCAATCATTGTAATTGAAGCAGGTATTGCTTTCCGCAGGATTTAGTAATTTCCCGTAGTAACATTACGACATTTCTTTGCAGTGATATCAGTTTCATAAAATAAAAAATTCAATAGCTTTTCATTTTCGAATGCGCGCTAAATGGCGAGAAAAGGAAATGATTAAAAGGACAATCAATTTTATTGTCTCCATCTAGTAAATAAATAACTTGCACATCATATAATACATCAATGCTAATATTTCCTTCTTTCTTTATCTTATTTTTCGTAGCCTAACAAGTGCTAAAATTTTATAACATATAACATTTCGTTCTCTTAAAAATTTTTATAATAAGCATTTTTAGTCCATCGTTGCGGCTGTGACTAAGATATGAATGAAAAGAGGATTTACGTTGTTAAGAAGTAATGCCCATTTTAAACACACATTCTTTTAATTACAACCATTTTTGGAGCAATGCATAATAAATAATAACGCAATAGATGCGTAATAAATAGTTGATGATTGATTATTATATGTAAAGATTCTGCACTCCATTGTTAAAATAATAATGTTGCGTGCTTACGGGTTCGTAATGGATTGAATGCACAAGTCGTAAAAAAGTTAATAAAATTTATTTTTTTCATACCAAATAAAACAAAATACTGAAATATTTCCTCAAAGATATTCGTACAATATCACAATATCTCAAGCATTAAATAGAATTCATTTCAAAATGAATAACGTTAATCCAATCTCACAGCGAATTCGTTAAAACCAATCAATCATAGCACTAAGTAAACAAACAGCAGCTCGCTTAAAACAGCTTCAACTACAACTGAGATGAGGTGTTTTGATTCGGCTTTTATAAGCGTTTTAATTATTTACTAGAATATTCCGGTAAAACCTCGATTTTTCTCCATATTTGTGGATGGCAACAGCAATTACGAGATATTTATTTATTAAATATTAAATGCACGCGCTCTTTTATTTTTAGTTTTCCGACTTAGCTAAATCGTCTGCGTTGCACGGAAAATAAAACAATTTTAATTACAATTCTAAATAAATACGAAATCCGTAACAATAATAATAATAATGTCATAATAAAAAACTGAAGACTGATTATTCGATATAACATTTCCGCAGTCTACTGTTAGAATTATGAATTTTCTTTAATGCTTTACTACCTCTCTGATAATTCTTAGTAATACAGAGTATCCAGAATCCAAAGAACCCTATTTCAAAGCTGTGTGCAGTCATGAAAGCAGTCATCAGAAAATAGGGAAATTTTGTGGCGGATTTAATGAAAGGATGGGAGTGTCTTTCAGAGAAAACGAATTAGTTACAAATATAGCCAGAGGGCATTGTATTAACAAATTACACATTTAAGCCACACCTTTATAATTGCTCTATGGTTTTACAAATTTTATTATAATAAAACATGTTCCACATTATGGCCATCATTTTCAACTACCAACTGAAATCGCAAGGTAGTATGTTTCACAGTTACCGAAGTGTGTACTGAGAAACGTTGAGCATGTGGTGTGAAATGCTGGCTTTAAGATCAAGATAAAGTTCTTCGATTGTCATGATTTATCAGATGTTTCAAATGTCCGCAAAGCCAAAAATCGTGTGGAGTGAGGTTTGGGGATCGGGAAGGCCACACATTACGAAAGTGCAGGCTAAGGACACGTTGTTCTGTAAAATGACGTTTAAGAACATTAGTAATACACCGTATAAGGTGGGGAGGTGCTCCAGCTTGCATTTTGCATGGCACTGACGTGCTTGCAAAGTGGAACAATTTTGTTCATTAGCAGCTATGCATATCGTTGCACGGTGATCGGGCATATCATTAGACATGTAGAATTTAACTCTTCGAAGAAGTACGAGCCGAGCATACATAGTACAGAAAATCCTTCGCATACCGTCCCTTTTGAAGAATGTAACGGAATCTCTAAGATAGAGTGCGGAGTTTTCTGCTTCCCAAATTTTGCACAAACGTTTACTGTACCGCTGTACAATGAATGTAGGTATAATATAGGAGGATATTCCGCATGACCGTATGGACAGCTGAACGTAGGTTGTCCAACGTATCTGCTCTACGCCGGACACTGGTGCTAACTTGAAAGTTTGAAACGTGTTCTATACCATCTGAAGCGCAACCTCCTGTACTGCTTTTGTAGAAATGAATTTTCTTCCTCTTCCAGGACAAATAGGAAATAATCCTGCTTCTTCAAATTTCCTTACCATTTTTCGAAGTTTTCAACATTCATTGGATTTCTTCGAATCAGCTTTAATGTCCGAAATATCCGGAGAGCAGCTATTGCGGAATTACTATTTTGGTAAAACAATTTTACAAACAAAGCGCGATCTCGTAAACTTATAGTCACTGTGAGCAGCAAGCACGCTGGAAAACAAAATTCTCCGAAAATGTTTCTAGGTTTTATAATAGCTGCTGCGTGACATCGATGAAGATTTACATTTTTACTAAAGGTTTTCAAAGTAAAACGTCTCTGCTGAAGCTATTTGTAACTAATTTTGTTTTCACTTAAAGACATTTCCATCCCTTCATCAAGTCCACCGCAAAATTTAACAAGTGTAACGACTGGTTTCGCCTGTAGGCAGCTTTGTAATAGGGTTCTTTAATTCTGGACACTGTATTTGCTCTTTGTGTTGTTTTCTCTGTGATGACGTATGACATTTGTGACATTTTCTTCTGTGTTATTTTTGCTTCGATGTTTTCACTAGCAGCCATTTATACATTTATTTTTTTCAAAATACACACTGATTAAACGCACGCTATTATGTTTTAATATGCTTCATGAATTTAAATAAGTAAGCGGCTATTTATGGCTTTTAGAAAACAAATTCTATTTACATGATAATGCGCCTTTTTTTAACCGCTTGAAATGTATGGTTTTAAAAGAAATCAAGACCGAAAAATAAATCTCGAGAAAGAATTAATTTAATCTTGACTGTTACGCTTAAATAAAAATCTACATCAAACACAACTGAAGCTTATATAAAAACGATAAACATTAATCAATAATTATTTAATGTATTAAAAACTAATAAAAGTGTTAAGATTAGTTTGGATTTAACTTTTCGACTATGGCGAAGCACATGAATATTACCTTTCTAACTTCTGCATCAGATTTAATGGACGGTATCCGAGGACTAGAAATCGAAACAATCATATATCTCTTTCTCTATTGCTAGCCTACGGAGAGGATTTTCGGGTAAACATATTTACAGATCCGTTTCGGCAAAGACACTATAGCCACAAACAATAACACGTTACACAGGATTTGAATCTGAGGCGATCGACGTGGTTTCTAGCCTTCATTACACCCATCAGCTCAACATGTCGAGATTATGTAGACCCACCCCAGATTTAGACAGATTATGTCTGTTATCTGTTATATTATTTTAGTTTTAAAGCATGTTTTTTAAAGAAAGAAGGCGGCTTGGATCTGCAAGTAATGTATCTGAAGATTTTCAGAAATTATAATGAAATCGAAAATCGAAATCTTTATAAATCATGAACTGTGCTTTGAGTTGCTGTATTCAAGCCTTTAATGCCATGCATCAAATAGATCTAGGTTACGAAGAATTTTCATTTGAATTTAAGGCAGCAGTTTAAGCTAGACTTAGAGCCCGCAACGCTCTTCATCATACTCTTCTATCTTCATCTTCCAATTACCCGTATTAATCAATATACAGGCATACAAGTATAGTTGCCAATGATGGATCGTGCAATAACACCCCTGTAAAACTATGCTTAATGCACAAGAACATTAAAATTGAACTCTTAAAAACTAAAGCTTTAACTTCAAAGCTTAATAAATGACTTACAGTGTACTATTTAAAACAAAGTTTAATTAAAATAATAATAGAATTTACATGTGTTTTTTTCTTTCAAAATTTTCTCACTTTGTATTTTTTGCAAAAATGTTAACATTCATCCAGAATACAGAGCACAATATAAAGCTATAGTATTCGAACTAATTTTATTCCTTCATTTAACGCAACATTTTGTAAATTAATTTCATTGACCCATTGTTTTATCCTTACTGTTTCACAACCCTTTCAATTACATTACAGCCTTCAAAGTTTTTTACTTCTTAATCAACTCTTTTGTGTTTTCTTACCTTTCTTAAACAAGACCATATGCTGTTAGCTTTTCATCGACAAAGACTTCCATTTTAAGGTATCAGAGATAAGTTTTCTCGTTCTAGTTTTGAACATGCGTTAAAGGCTCTTCCAAGTCTTGGAAATAAAATCCACTACATCAGATATCATTATTTTTCTGCAAAATTTCACAGCATTTACATACTTTTCAATACTAATCAGATACTGTGGAGTTATGTAGGTTATTTGAAAATGGAGAGGAACATGATCAGAGGAATGTCTTCGTGCCTAAGGGAAGGGATGCATCCGTCGAGTGCTTTCTAAGAGGAAATGTCTTGTATTTACATAACACATGAGGAAAACCATAAAAATATCATGAAGTCAGGATGTTTCATTTGAGTTTAAACTCCGGTCGAAAAACCAGTATTTAGCGGTTGTAACTAATCGGCCCTTGTTGGGGCAAAGATGCTTTCCGATGACGATGAGCAAATAATCGTCCTGCAGATTTACACTAATTACTGCAATAAGGAGAAAGTAAAGAAAGCAGAAGATTGCAATATAGGCTACTTCATTACAACATTCCAATTTTTACTTCCTTGTGCGAAGCAAAGGAAGTATTATAATTCCGAAAAATTTCGGTTATCATATTTCAACGAAAATATCCATTTCAACCGCTCTCGAAACCATTCGAACAATGTTTTTGCGTAACATCTGTATATATGGCCAGAATAAAACACTGTTTTTACCAAAAAGAATAGTAAAATTGATTTAAAATTGATTCAGAATAGATTTTTCTACGTACAGTTGTCAAGAATGTATGAATCTCGCATAACTCAAGAACGAATAGCCATAGGATGTTGAAATTTTGTGTATGGGACTGCTTTATCGAAACTGGCTCGAATACACGTTACACATGGGGAAATCAAATCTCCGTTCACGAGATTTGAACCTCAAACCGAATTACCAGTGTTCAGCGACTATACTGGTCGGCCGCTGGTGGGCCTTTTAATATTAAAGATCTTAATATTCGAAACATTCCCTTTTTTCCTTGGGTATGTATTTGGAACAATTTTTTCCACTTGAAGCCAAACTTTCGAAGGCTGTCTTTTTTTTGTTTCTGTCTTGTTCAAAATATTACTTATCGTAGTTTTAGATATCGAATATCTATGGCTTTCACAGCGTTTTTTATGAACCAGATACGAATAATTGTCTTCGGAAAGAGCACAAATATAGCCTTCCATCCACTGCTTTTTTAAAAGCGCCATTTTGCATGAAAACAAAACTGTCAAGTGGCAGACGGTAATTTATATTTTAAAAAATACAGTTGCGATTTAAAAATCATTTTCCAAGCAGATGATTTTTTTAGCAAAGTAAAATCGTCTAAGAATGTGCCAACAGCCTCTACAGAGCTTTGTTTATATTCTGTTTGGTGCAAAAACACGAGTACGTTATTCTTGTCAATTACTTTTTTAATAGCGAACGGGAAGTGTTTCGTTAACTTTTGATTCATACTATATTTTAGCTGCTTCTTTATTTTAATTCTAAATGGTCTCTAAAAGGTTTTCCAAAGATTAGTTTTAAAATATATCGAATGGATAGGTTTAATAAATACAAGTTACTCAGACTGAATTTCGAATCATAGGACTTAAATTCATGACAATTAAATATTATATAATCTTAATAGCTTTTTTAATAACTTTTTATAACTTTAATAGCTTGTTTTATGATGGCATTTGAATGATGTTGCGGGTACTGATTATAGGAAATTTATTAATGAATTTTTAATGATTTTTTTTTGCTTTTAGAATATTGTTATAAAAATACACGTACTTAAATATGTTAATAAAACGTTTTATTTAGCAATTTAAGATCGATTAAATACACATTAGAGCAACAAAATATGCTTCACTATATGTTTACAGAATTCTTTATATATTCAGGAACAAGAAATATAGCTTTAGCTGTTGAGTTGGCAAGAAAGTTAATTTCGGTTTGCACAAATAGATAGAGTTATGCTCAATTTGTTACCTTCTATCAAATCTTACAATTTGTTTTCCTCTTGAGATCGCGCAGCTGACACTTTTAGGTTGCCATAAATACAAATTCCGAGTATTTTTGTTTGCAGTTGTTAGTTTATGTTCAATTTTAACATACTTTACATTTTTATTTTCATAAAGGCTGAAGAGATAAGTAAAGCTTACGGTGTTGACTGCTTAACAGAACGCATGTAACAGAATTTATTTAAAAAACTGTCTTCTGGAGATTTTTCATTTGAAGGAGACCAACGCTCTGGCTGGCCTTCTGAAGATGATGATGATACAATTAAAGTCATAATTAAATCTAACCGTTTTATAAGAGTGCGAGAGATTACAAAGAGGTTAAATGTATCACGGACAATAATTCAGACTCACACAAAATATCTTAGACTCGTTAAGAAGCTCAACAACTGACTTCCACATGAAATGAAAGAAATTCACTTAACAAACGAATCAATATTTAAGATACGAATCTCATACGTGATGCAATCGACCCTTTTTTGAAACGAAATATCACTGATGATGAAAAATGGGTACTCTACAATAACATTAATGGAGAAGATCATGGTCCAAGCATGATGAACGAGCACAAAAGTATCGAAAGCTAAATGTGATCAGAAAAAGACCATGCTGTCAGTTTGGTAGCATTATAGAGATGTTGTCTATTTTGAGCTGCTTCTAAGCAATCAAACGTTTAACTGAGATGTTTACTGCCAACTACTTATGAAACTGGAGGAAGCAATCAAAGAGAAAAGGGTAGAATTGGCAAATCGAAAAGGAATCGTGTTCCACCACGTGTTCCTCATACGGCTTTAGCAACACGTACAAAATTACTGGAGCGTGATTGGGCATTGATATTGTATTTCTCAGATAGCCCCATCTTGCACCTTCCGATTATCGTTTATTTCGAAGTTTACAAAACTTCTCAAATGGTAAAAATATTTCAGCAATAATGATGGCCTCAAATCGCAATTGTTTGAGTTTTTTGTTGGTAAGGACCAGAAGTTCTTTCTATAAGCGCGGAATAATAAAGGTACCATAAAGATGACGAAAAATCATTGAACAGAATGGAAGATATCTGACTGATTTAATTTTACGTATGGAAAAAATTGAAACTTATTTCACGTTAAAACCTGAAATTACTTTCTTATCAACCCTATATTTATAGCTAAAATATCTGATGCGGATACCACATGACTTCCTTGCTCGGTCTATTAAATAATATATATTTTTGCTGCATTTCATTTAAACTTATTTCCTGGAATTTCATTAGAAATATAATTTTCATTCAATTAATTCAGTTCTCACTTTCCGGAACTGCAAAAATAGAGAAAAACATAAAATACCAAATACAGTTAGAAAATGATTTTTACAATTAAAATTTGAGTTTCTACACAAAAACAAGCAATTCGACCGGCGGGCAGGAAGACAGATTTTTCTATACACAATTATAGTTTTGGTCCTACTGGGCAAAAAGGCACTGAAGCTGAGAGTGACTTAATTCAGTATAGAGTTTCAAATGTAAATAAATGGTGGCCTCATTAAACTTAACATCATTTTAAACAACTTTTAAATTGTTGATAATTCTATAACTATTGCATGCAGATTAACTAAAGGCATAAAATCCTTAACCGGAAGATAAGAACAACACAATTCAATCACTTTTAAAGGAAAAAATGCACAATTTACCAACATATAAGCATAAAAAATGAGCTCACCTAGCCGGGTAACAGAATGGATATATATATGGGCGATTGCAACCAAAAAGGGAGGTGCATAACTACATGTTATAGCAGTCCCGTATGCAAAGTTTCAACGTTCTGAGTCAACTCGCTTTTGAGTTATGCGACATACGCACGTACGTATGCACAGACATCACGAAAAAATGCGTTCTGAATCCATTTTAAATTAATTTTACAATTTGTTTTGGAAAACCGGTCCTTTATTTTGTCCATTCGTAAAATGTCGCGCAAATAAATCGTTCAAATGGATTCGAGAGGTATCAAAATGGATATTTTATTTGAAATATGATACCCAAATTTATTCGCGATTACAGTACTTCCTTTACTTCGTATAAGAAAGTAAAAAAATTCTTAAAAGGAAACAGGAAAATAAAATAATAATAAAAAAAGTATGAACAAGCTGCAATCGTTTATATTTCGCTCATTAAGAAACAAATACTGGCAGTTTGTCTGTGCCTCAATAAAACTGCGAATAAATTCAATATGTAACGCATGAAATTGTCTCGCGTTTGATTGAAAGGAAAGCAAACATTCAATTAACAGAAAAGTTGTCGTGGAAAAAGGGGAAAAAGTAAATAAATCTTCCTCATCTTTACCCTCATGTCCAGCTCGTCCTCGTTCAAAGCGGACTTCATCTTATTTGTGCTGTTGTGATTTGTCTCCGCGTTCTTCATGGCAGAGCGGAAATAACTGCGGCAAATGTCAGCGTCAACAGCCAGTGACAGGAAACCTTACAAGCCATTCTTGCAGTAGCGAAATGTCATTGGGTTTTCGACCTCTTGAGTCTACAAAGACCTGGAAGAAAGTAAATGATGTTCGGTTAGCAAATACGAAAAAATTGAAAAGACAATGAACATCACTTTGCTAATAAAAGAATCATTCAGGTATGCCAATTATTCGCTATGTTAGCAAATGTATATAATCTGTATCAAGATATTCACATTGAGGAAAAAGAGTTGTAGTTAAAATACCGTACCTTTTCAAATTCTCTAACTGGTTTCAATAGTCATGAAGTAAGACAATAGTGCATTAACTCATCTTGCAAAGCCGTTATATAAAAATAAGTAGATATTGTTAGAAAAAATAAGGAAAACTTATGTTAGTGAAATATTATCCCTTCAAGTAGTTTAGATACTAGATTCTGTTTATTGTAAAAAATCTCAAGGTATGTTAGGCATGTTATTGGCTTTTGGAAAATAATGGAATCTAACAAACCATCTAACAAAACTTCAAAGCGTATACATTTCAAAGATTTTTTTACACTAACCACATTTTCTGTTAATACATGTTTCGTGTAAATGTTTTCTTTTATTACATTCAAATAGGACTTCTACTTCATTGTATATTCATATAACGTATTTAATTAATTATCTTAGTTCTGTAAAAATATTTCAATTTTCTTTATTTAATAAAATCTATGTTTTGCTTGTTACAAACCATATATTTTTCCAGATGTTCAAATTACAGCTACAAAATTTTAGGCTTCATATCGACGAATAATTCTGCCGGTTCCGATCCAGTTACAATATTTATGTTTTTGTGCAATTATATGCATATACATATAAAGATTTCTAACAAATCTATCCGAATTTCATTTCATAGTCTGCTATCTTAAAACAGTCACCTAAAAGTCGTTGTCAGTCCTCTCTATTTGCGATCGTAGCGCGTGTTCTCATTATCGTACAACACATATTTCTCCACCTCGTTTAAGACTGAAGTTCAAGTCAGCCTTCATAAGTGCTCTTTTCATGAAGGGAAACGTGCTAAACGGAAATGAACTGGAGAGAAAAAATTAGGCAGCTCAAATCATCTGCTGCAGCTGTCGTTTCCATGGTTACGAAGCAAGTATGGCGGCGGAAAATAACCTTGAAATTGTTTCTATTTTAATATTTGTTTCTATTTTCTATTTTAATATAACATGCTATAACATCATATAGTATTTATATTCAGAGAATCTTTCTAAATATTCAAATCTTATCCGTTGTTTTGGGTATAAGTAAAATCAATCCCCATTTTGCTGTTGTTTGCATCGATACACATGTAACAATAAAACAAGGTAACACAAACTTTACAACTTATTTTTAAAGCTAAATCAATTACCTTAAAAGGTAAATAGACGAATTATTCGCTACAAATGTCAAAGTTTACATCGGGTAGACATATCCATTCATGAATGTCGCTCACCTAAATTATACTGCTCGAAAATTAGAGTTTTAACTTGAGAATGAATAACCTGTTGCTAAGCAGCGCCTCTTTGTAAATAAATGAAACCAACAGCTTAAACTATAAAAAAAATGAGATTTTTTCGATTGCTGTTAGGAACTTAATAATTTG
>KK115717.1:724591-739032 GCA_000611955.2 Stegodyphus mimosarum
AATGAAATATTACACTATTTCCAAAATGAAATATATATGTTATTTTCAGTACATCTTTTAATACTTGAAAAGAATTACATAGTATTATTTTATATTATTTTTTAGAAGTAATTTAAAAAAATTATCATTGGAGAACTTAATTTGCTAATAATGCCTTAATTAAAATCTAGATTCTTCTTTAATCTCCTGATCTTCAACTTCAAAAATAATAAAATAATAATGCGAAACAAAGACAAATAATTAATTCTTTTCAATATAATTTTGTAAAAGTTGATTGGCCTTGTATTAAATTAGTGCTACTAGACATGATGGTACGGAAAGAAATAAGTCAATTGCTCGTAAGAACCTAATTACTTACATTTTCCCAGAAAATGCGCGGTATCATTCGGTGATACAAAAATCTTTCTTATGATAATGATTTTTTTAATGGTAACTTTAGGAGTTCATTTGCTCACCACTCGTTCTTTCCAGACGACCTCTTCTGCTATTTTTGGAGTTTGTCTAACATTATTTTAATGATTTGCATACGAAGAGGAAATGAGAAAGAATAATTCAGACTTGAATGAGAAAGAAAAATTCTCTTTCTTTTTTAAAACCTTAAAATAATATTGAAAGACAAGATTTTTGAACTTTTCATGTCATTATTTCAACTCTGGATTGCTATAAAATTAGATTTCCGGCATGTTAATTTGATGGTGTAATGTAAAAAGTTTTATTTTATTTTAATTTATTATTTTTAAAAATTTATTTATCAGTTTCGTTAAAATGGGTATGGATTCTTTGAACTAGAAATAAAATTTTTATTTCATGAAACTTCAATCTTTTGCTAGACTACTTACTTCATTACATAATAATTAGAAAACAAATAGAATGTAGCTCACGTGGAATTAAATAAGTTGTTTAGAAGAATGGTTTTCTGTATATTATGATTAAAATTTAATAACTGTTTCGCTGATTTTCATGGTTGTTCATTATGATCAGTGTAAATGTATTTGGAGCTTTGTTAGCAGTCTCTTTCATTCAGATACATTTCAAGATATTTCACTGCACACAATTTAATGATTTAATGAATAATATAAAAATACCCGCTTGAAAGAGACACTTCCCAGCGTAAAACGTAAAATTAGTTAAAAAAACACAGGCACAGATTTTAAATAAAACTTTGTTAATTTCGAGGATGAGTTGACACAGGTCTCTTTCTTCTGGGGTAAAAAATATTTTACGAAAATTGAAGAAGCAAGATTCTGCAATACATTTTGCTCTCTGCTACTGTCATCGTTGGCAAAATATATTTTTGAAAAAAAAAAGCGATATATGTCAGGTTTTCCTTTAACGTTTCTGTTTGTTTAATTAAATTATGCATCAATTTAAAGTTTTTTTGTAATTTTACAGTTAAAATATATATAAATGCTCATTTTAAAAACTAAATCAAAAGTATCTTTCAAAATATACGCTGCTGTAATACGATTTTGAATTTTTTTATAAAGGGAATATTGAATTATCTATTCTTAACTCAACGTAATATAGTTAACATTTACAAGCCGTCAAATATAAAATAATTATTTTATACATATTAAAAATTAAGCCAGATCCACATTTTGTTATCTACAAAAGAATACGAGACGTTTCAGCTACTCAAGTAGCAAAAGTAAAATACCTATTTATGTTAAAATCATCATTCAGTTCAGCAGTAATCATTAAAATACTGAAGAGGGAATAGCTATGTTCTGCAGCCGAATCACCTCTATAGAGCTAATAAAAATTTAATACATACTATAAATTCAAAATTGCCATTAAAATGCTTCATCCAACACAATATTTCATAAATAAGTAGTTTTACATAGCGAAGTGTTATTTTATGTAGAAAAGAAGTGTTCAACACTTTTCCCATATAAACGTAAAAAAATTATTATGGCTTAAATCTATAGTTTTTACCGCAGTTCAGTTCCAATTCTAATATACCAATTAATAATACAAGCTCAGCCATACTATATGAATAATGTAAAAACTCCGAGTACATATATTAGCTTCATAATGGTCAACGATTGAGTTGTTCCATAAAAAAAGTAAACTTAAGATTTTCACCGACTTATCCTGGGATTAAAAGCAATTTTATTTTCTAATGTGAATGAATTTCCTTTCATTCTTGTAGCATATATTATAAATACGGAAAAAAGTTACAAAATATGCGAATATTATTTCAAAATATACATTACAAAGACTATCGAGTTGCCTTTATACTCATTTAAAGGCTTTGGAATTCCAAATAAGACTGAAAACAAGTATTATCAGTCATAACATGAAATAGTTCTTTCGTATGTGAAAAGATTAGTCGAGCAAAAGGCAACCACATCATTAAAAAAGGGCTTTCCTTGTGAAAATACCATACCTTGCAAGAACAAATATCGTGTGAGGCCTTAGCGGACTAAAAAAATCTCACCTTAACCTAACGTAAAACTACATTTCTAAAGAACGTGGCAGAAAGGAGATGAGAAAGAATAAAGGAAGAAAAGGCGGAATTTTTGTAAAATTATAATTTAGATAAATGTTCGAAATCATAATTTCAGGCATAACTTAAATAAAATGATCATGGTAAATATTTTTAAAAATCCGAGGCTTGAAAACAACGTAAGCAGATTGAAAAGTTTTAATATTGGTTCTTCTATTCAGAATCATGTGACACTATGAGCCTTATAACAGGTTTCTGTTTTAAAATAGAGTCTTTCACGTAGTGTTATATTTTTACAATTTTTTACGAGCGATTCAAAAACATGACGTAAATAATTTTATGCACATTCCGTTATTTTGCGTCTCTGGTATTTTTAGTTTTCTCACTCGAAAATTTCTTTATAGGTAGCTAGGTAGCTTTTTCTTTTTAATGCTGCGAATACCTTGACATCAAATAGCACTATGTGCAGCTAGTACGAAAGTACTTATGTAGTGAGGTCTCGAGGATTTTATACAGTTATACCAATGCCATAGAAGCAACATGAATTGTCCTGGAATAAAATTTACAGTTTCGCGAGCAAATCCTTTTTTTTCTTCACGGATTCATGCAAATTAAGTTTTCAGAGAGTCTGCGGAAGTATATGCAGTATCATCGGCAATTATGAAACTCCAGCAAAGGCACCGACGAAAGATATCCATCAGTTATATACCATCAAATACACATAAATAAATTACAGAATTCGACAGATTTCTGCAGTGTTTGACGGTGCTCTTACGTGACGGTATTTATTACATTAATTCAAAATTTGTCACATGAGATGAATCATTAATCTACGTGCTTTTAGTTTTATGATTGGAATAGAAAAGGCAGATTTCAAGACAGAGATTCCACAGCTACCCAAATGATTTAATGCGCAGGCTTTCTAAACAGAGAGCTTGGTATATTACTTTGAGATCGTGAATTGTGTGGAAGGAGTTTTATCAGTTGGATGTAGAGCGGATATCATAAGCTGAATTCGTAGCCTGAACAGTAATTTCTAGATTTATCAACGAATAATATTACCTGCGTTATCATCGTTAACATGAATATTAATAAGGTAGAAAATATGATACCAGAAGCTTTAAAACATTTAGCATATCCTATATTGTGAGTTGCTGTGCTTTTTCGTGCAAATGGCTACCGAAAGTCATTTGCTACTAAGTTTCAATATCAAAGCGATGCATTCTGTAACCGCTGTTATTCAATGTATTATGCTCACTTTACTGACAATAGCTTAACATTTCTGGATACTTCATCCCAAAACAAAAGGGATAAGTATAGATTTTTCTTTCAACTTTAGGCAATGGAAAAATAATAGGAAACATTTTTCAGTCTCCACTTTCTTTCGACAACATGCTTTTTAAAGTTTTAATTCTGCACCACAAAAGAAATGTTTTCGACGAAAAGTCTGTTAAAAATGCCAAACAGAATAGGAAAAAAGCAATAACTGGCGGCAAAATAATTTCCAGTCTCCTTTCATAATAGAGTCTAATTTTGTACTAAGTTTATAAAAACAGGTCCAAAGTCTTTTTTCCAAACTCAAAAATGTTTTCAACTATTCAGTAAACACTGATCAACCTCATGGAAATAATTTGAAGATAATGCATAATTACGCCAGTTTAAATGCAAGTTTTAATAGATATAAACCTACGGCACAATCAAAGTTCTAGAAATGAAACCAATTCATAGTTTAATTTGCGAAATAAAAGCGAGAAGTATCATGAAAATTGTTTCTTTACAATGATGAAACAATCTAAATTTGAAAGCCAAAGGTATATTATAATATAGACACAAAACGAAGAAATAGTTTTATTATTAATTACTTAATAACATTTTTATTTTTTCCTTCCGATTTTGGAGATCAGATGCTTCAGAATTCTTCAGATTTCTGAGGAAAATCTGAAGGAATTTAGATTTTAACATCACAAAATGTTTTATGCTCTCGCTGAGCTCGCAGTTTGTCCATCCGTTCTTCAACTCACTCCTGCTTACGTAATTGTTTTTAATTTTTAACTTTATTACTAAATATTGCTTTCTTTGGCGTTAATCGCATAAACTTCAACAAAAAAAATCATAAAATTTTTAAAAGCAGCATAGTGTTAGAATTGTGTGCGAAATGTTGCCCTACTTTTATTTTTCAGTCTCTTCTCAGTTCATTATATCAATGTTCAGTTTTCATAATAGGCACAGGAAGAGGTGAGCTGAACGCCAGAGTTTCCCTATTGGTTGTATAGGTACAGTCCCGCTGCAATAACTAAACAGTTCTGTTCCAATTCTGAGGTAGACCTTCCCGAGAGGCGTTCAGAGAGTCTCAAAGATTTCTTTCCCTGTCACAATCTTTTGGTTTACCGTGTGTTTTGAGTGCCCCTTTGCTGCGCACACGCTATGAATTTACAAACCTCCTTGCCTTCTCCAGAACGGGTCTACCGAAGCAACAGTGACACTAGCCACTGTACCCGGCTGGGCGGATAGTTTTCTTAACAAAGATGACCCACACAATTTCATTTGTCTTTTTAACTTCATTATTAAGGATACTATTTTTCGCATTTCTGCCACACAAAACTAAACAACAAAATCACAAAAACTTTAAAAACAACATATCTTTAGAATTCTTGACACAGCATTAAGCGCTGATAACATTTATTAACTCAGAAGGGTTTTAGTCTAGAGCCTCCCTTTCACGTCGAATCACGTTTGCTTATCACTTTGTTGCTATAAAAAATATAATGCTTTTAATAAATCCAGGTAGTACATTTGAGAGGCCTAGTTAGTAATTAGAAACAAAGACAAAGAACAGCCTTTATTGATTTTAAATAGCTTAGTTAGTTAATTAACAGACAGATTAAATTTGAAACAAAAACTTATATATCTTAAGCTTCGCCAATGGAAAAAAACTGAAGTGAAAGACAAAACTATTTTATATCGGGTTGTAAGAACAGATTTCTTTTAAATACCTGAGTTCTTTTATTAAACAACCGCCTATGTGGCCAGCCACTTAGAATAGTTATCATGCAAAAGGAACTATAATGAATTTGAATCTGCTAGGGCTATTTCATAAAAATATTTAATATGTTTAATTAGATATCTCATAATTTAAGCGCATTTTTATTTAAATCGATTAGATTAAAAAGTAGAAAAATATTCTTAAGAACTGCGTTTATTGCTTTGCAATCGTTTAGTTTGTTAATATATAATAAACAGGTTAAATAAGGAAGTTACGCATTACTAAATGGTAATACGCTGGTGCATAGAAGATAAAATTCTTTTAGTTCAGGGTAGTAAAAACACATTGCTTTTCAATATCGGAGTTTCTTGATTAAAACTGAAACATAAATGTCTCACATAAATAACAATAATCAACTTATTGTTATCACATAATAACATAATAACAATAATCTGGTACGCTGGTGATAAAAATGTTTTATTTGGAGCAGTGTTGCCACTGCTCGTTCTTAAATCACCAAGTTTGTTAATCAAAAATTCATTAAATTCGTGCAACATATGAAATAAATAAAAAAATATGGTCAAAATTTTAACTTGAATGTGCATGTTCTAGTGAAGGACTAGGTTTGTTCAAAAGGTGGTGGCTCTGGATAATGCCGATTTTACACAGTGAAACGTACATATATAAATACGCGAACGTACATACAGATTTTTCATTATTTAAAAATAGGTATTTGAAAGATAAATATCTTACGCTCTGTCGAGTGGCAACACCTTGAAAAGTGATACGGACAAAAAATTGAGGTTTGAGATTAATAACACATCTGATGCCTTAAAAAATGATACATTACAACCAAACGTACGAAAACAGTGACGCACTAGCATTATATTACACACAAAATCACAAAAAGAACGGTAAAGTAGTGTCATATAAAGAAAAAGGACGCTTTATTAATATATAATTCTTATTTGAGAACTGTCTCCACAAATGGGGAAAAATTGAATTGGTTTTATGAGAACAAACTCAGTGATAGTAGTTTTTTCAATTGCAATTGCAGATGTACATATTGAAGACAAATTACATGAAGAAACGACAAATAAAATAAAGACATAAAACAGTTTATCCCATAATATGCATATGGGATAAAAATTCTGGACAGAACAGCATATAAAAACATAAAAAAATCACTATCACGACATAAATATCAAAGGACATAAGCGATAAAGAAGCATTTTGTTGAGAATATACCATAACACTAACAAAAACACAGAATCCAAACATATCAAATAAAATATAAAAAATAAATAAATGATATAACAACAAACATCTTGAAGATTCAGAGAGAAAAAACATATTCTGAGTTCTAAAATCCGTAAGATACAAAGATTTCACTTTTGTTGGAAGTAAGAGTTTAATGTCTTATAGATATATATTATTTATTCCAAGATTTTCGCAATGTATCTTATTTTCGAAAAATTAATACATTAATATTTCGCTGAATTTCTAAGTTTATTTTAATAAAGAAGCAGAAGACAGAAAAACCCTTTAAAAATATCGTTAAACATGTAGAAATAAATACTTGATTCAGGGAAGACATTATTTCTTCCTCGTTTTCCTCGCTTATCACAAAACCGTTATTATAAATAGCGAAGGAAACTATATCCTGGTTCACAACTTTTGGCTTCGCAGACTTCCTCGCTATAAGACCTCGAAGACCTATTAAATCTGAATCACATATGTATATGTGTATGTATTTAGAAACACTGGAGCATCTCCCAAGGGAGAAATTTCGAACGGTTGCTATGGTAACACCATCGCGGACCCCCATCCAGGAAATTCCGGTGTTGCTTATATTTTGCAGGATCGAAACTTGAAGGAGGTTCAGAAAAGGAGGCTTAAAAATCCATATGTCATCCAGAAATGCGAGTGGTGTCCTTTCCTCGTCTGAATCGGAAAATCCAATCTTTATTCGAGAAAACATTTTCTTCCTCAAACACACACGCATACACATAAACACAAATATCTCTCTTTCTATATATAATAAAGAATAAATTATGTGCTTTTGAGTAGGAGATGAGAAATATATGTCTTTCTTTATTTATACACAACCCAAAATTACTTCATATTTTTATTTTGTAAAATTATACATAGGTTACCAGATCTTGCAACTGAAATAAGATGAAAGATTTATTTTATATTAGAGTAAAGCTACTTGAATTTTTCTGAAGTAAACTTGAAATGCATCGCCTGAAGTTTAGAAGATTTGAAAACAGAGGTGTACGCGAAAAGTTTTTCTAATGCGCACAAAGCTATCATTGTATGCCCAATGTAATCATTGTACGGCAAAGTTATCCTGTATATGTTATAAAATATTTACGAAATAAAGCAGCATATATTTTTCTTCAACATCATTTAATAAACTGTATTTTCAGAAAAGGAAGTTATAGGCTATATGTTTTCAAAGCTCATGCTAGGCATATATTTACCTAAATACAGCATCGAGCAACTCTGTTCGTGCGATTAAATATATTTGTAAGTACATCATTAAAGGGAGCAACCAGGCGATCTTCAATCTGCGTAAGAAAGGTGTGTTGCAGCCTGTGAATTAAATACAAACCTATCAAGCAGAGCGATATGTCAGTACTAATGAGGCAACGTGGCGGTTCCTTGATTTTCCATTACACGACAGATAACCGACTGTTACACATCTCGCCGTACATTTAGAAAATGGACAGCGTGTTAGTTTTAATAAGAATAATTTTCAAGAAAGAAATTTATCTCCTCCTAAAACCACACTGACCGTGTTTATCCAGCTTTTCTAGACAGATACATTTGCGAAAAGATTATTGTATTCCGAAGTTCCACGTTATTATACATAGAACAACTCAAAAAAAAAAAAGAATAGCAACGTCGCGTTCAAGGTACGTCTGTTGAACATTGGCCAGGGGATAAATCATCGGACGCTCTTGGTCGTGTCTACACCGTCCATGTAACGAATTTTGAATGTTTTTGTCTGCGCATTTTATTGCATTATGTTCGAGGTCCAACTAACTTTAAAGAGCTTAAAATTGTTAATAGTCTAGAATGTCGAACTTATAGAGAAGCAAGTGAAGTTCAGGGTCTGTTAGAGAATGATAACTATTGGAACAAAACTATGGAAGAAGCTGCACAATGTCGATTGCCAGATAAAATCATGGAATTTTACGCAACCCTTACATCACCTTGCGACCTTTATAATCCTCAAACTTTATGAGATAAGTACAAGAACTACACGGTGGAAGATATTTTGTGGCGACTGCAGCGAGTACATGCACATATGACTTATAATGAGCACATCTATAACGAAGCACTGATCATAATTGAAAACAAGGTTTTGACAATGGTGGGAAAGAAGCTTCAAGATTTTGGAATGCTTAGTCCACGACGATCAGACCAAAATTACTTTAATGATGAAATTGCTCGAGAATTACACTACAATTTCATTGAATTCCAGCAGCAAGTAGCAAAATTGGTCCCTCAGTTACTTCAAGAACAAAGTCACGTGTTCCATCAGGTGTTACGTAAAATAGAATCCGGGAATGGTGCCCTTTTCTTTCTCGACGCTCCTAAAGGAACCGGGAAAACGTTTTTGATAAATTTATTATTAATGTCCGTCAGAAAAGACCAGAAAATAGCGGTTGCTGTGGCTTCTGGTATAGCTGATACACTATTGAACGGCGGCCGTACTGCACATTCCGTTTTAAAATTGCCGTTGAATCTTGCACAGGAAGCTTCGCCCATCTGCAATTTTAGTAAAAATTGCTCTCGAAGTAGGATGCTACGACAATGTAAGCTTCTAGTGTGGGATGAAAGTACGATGTCTCACAAAAAAGATATAAAAGTGTTAAACCGAACTCTTCAGGATTTGCGAGATAGTACAGATATTATGGTATTCCTCCCATAATGGTAGTTTTATTGGCTGATGATTTCCGACAAACTCTGCTGGTGATCTAGAGAGGTACACCTACAGATGAAATCAAAGCTGTGTCTCAAACGATTAAGTTTATGGGCGAAAATTGAAAAATTCAGTCTTAAAACAAATATGAGAGTGCATCTTCATAATGATGTAGATTAAGGGAATTACGCAGAGACACTGTGTCAAATTGGCGATGGATGTTTGGAAGCAGATGCTGAAGGTTGTATTTTACTTTCAGAGGAATTTTGTAATTTGGTAGAAAACGATGTGGAGTTTATTACTAAAGTTTACCCGTACTTGCAGGAAAATTTAATAGTGATCACTGGTTATGTGCAAGAGCAATTCTAGCGCCGACAAATGAAATCGTAAACAAAATAAACATTGACATTTTGAAAGAGGTGCAGGGAGAAATAACACAGTATTTATCAATAGATACACATGGATGCAGAACAAAGCACTTCATATCCTTCTGAGTTTTTAAATTCACTAGAGCTATTAGATGTACCCTCAAATAAACTCTAATTGAAACTAAATGTACCGGTTATGCTTATGCGAAATATAGATGCACCTCGACTGTGTAATGGAACGAGGCTTCGAATCGCAGAGTTAGGGCAATCGGTGCCACTATTTTAACGGGTGAAGAAAAAGGGGAAAGCGTTATCATATCTCGAATCCCAATAATCCCCACTGACCTACCATTTCACTTTAAAAGACTGCAGTTTCCAATTAAACTTAGTTTTGATGTTACTATTAACAAAGCTCAAGGGCAAATATTACAGGTAGCAGGGGTGCATTTGGAAAAGTCATGTTATTTCCATGGTCAATTATATGTTGCCTGTTCGCGTGTATCCAAAGCCAGGAATTTATATGTATTAGCGCCGAATGGAAAAATATATAATATAGTATACAGAAGCATCCTAGAATAATACTCTCATTCGTGCTCTTTTGAAAAAGAATTAATGTTTTTAACGTTTTGTTAATACTTTAAACTTTTTGAAATCTTGGTAATGAAAATTATTTATTTTTGTAGTGAGATATCTTAATAAAGCACGTTTTTCAGTTTTTTAAATTATATTTTATTTTAGAATTTTTAGTAATCCCCCCCAAAAAAAACATAAGATAAGATTGCGATGTTTGATATATCCAAATCGGATTTTAAAAATAATGCAGAATAGCGTCTTAGAGACATCAATATGGATTTCTTTTTATCTCAATGACGAGGGATAGTATTTACTGAAATTTCACGCGGAGTGTATTTTGAACTTAAAAAATAAGTAATATTAACTAAAATTTTATCCTGGTTATCCTGATCAGGGAATAAGAATAAATATCAAATTATTTTCTTTTCTTTTCAATAATCTTTGAAAATTATTTAAGGACATCAACGCGAACGAAGCCGCGGGTAAAAGCTAGTATAATATATTTACCAAAATGCAGCATCGTATTTTATGAAAACGTTGTCAACAACGTGGAAAAAGGGATTCTGTAGCACAAAGTTTACGTTTTAATATACTTTTATATACATACATCAAACAATCCAAATTTGGAAAATACTCGTTTATACTTGAAAGTATAAATTATTTATAAGTATTTTCTTAAAAGTGGAATCTCTTTGCTTTACTAAAGAAAACTTTTCATATCTTTCACAAGCAAAGTTCGCAGAAATAAATTTTCAAAAACAAATTTACGGATTTAGATCCCTTTACAACATCTATAAGCACACCAATTTAAAATTAATTCCGCCAAATTTGGGACAAAATAGGTTTCGGTCATGGAATTGGGCGTTTGCC
Source organism: Stegodyphus mimosarum (assembly GCA_000611955.2). Lineage (NCBI taxonomy): Eukaryota > Metazoa > Arthropoda > Arachnida > Araneae > Eresidae > Stegodyphus > Stegodyphus mimosarum. Next base: position 735,769 of record KK115717.1, read on the forward strand.
TATTGGCTAAACAGTCTCTACTATTAAATTTATAGGTCGCTTCGCATACCTCTGTAAATTTTGAACATAAAACAATGGAAAAGTTTACATTATTTTAATCATTAAAATATAGCGAATACATTAGTAATTAGAATATTTCTATAAAAATTACTTAAAAAATGGCAGAGTACATCGAAAGTTATACTCGGTTTAATCTTTTATGTCTATCAAAATATTCATTAGAGCAAGATAATTCAGTTTCCATTAGGATACTCAACGCAATGTTTAAAAATTTCAATCTAAGAAAAGGAAATATTTTGATCAATTTTTATGTTTACCAGAACTCTGTGAAATAATATGAACACATGGCAACTTTAAAAGGTACCTTGCTAAGATAGTAGTTAATGAATCAAAATAGATAATGATTTGTAGTATAAATTAGATGCTCATGGCAAAAACGTACATCGGATAATTGAGACTTTATTGTTATTTGAAAGTTATCTGAGAGGATTTTCATAATTCATCAATGACTGCAGATATTTGGAGGCCATCTTGGAAGTAAATTTCCAAATTTATTTATGATCCACTGTGTGGAAGATCACCATAATTGTGTCTGACAAAGACGAGTAGGGGAATAGAGTTGAAGCAGAGAACGGAATTTTAAAACAACTGTTTTACATCTTGAATTTGAAATAATTCTTTATAGAAACTATATAAATATTTTTAAGTTGATATTAAAATCTCCACATTAGCGTTTTCTTTCATACACACTCCTTTTATGTGGGTTAATAACAGAAAGAAAATTATCCTTCAAGTAAAAAAAGGAAAAACAGGTATTACAATATTGACATGACAGTTTTGTTTTATTCTTATATAATTTTCACACTTTCTTAATTTTGAAATATTTCTTGAGATGTGTCTTAAATGTGCACTTTCATTTCTCTAGCATTTTGAATTTGTGATTATAAAGTAACAGAAAAAAAGCAGGTAACCCTATAGTATGAGTTTAATTATGGTCTTATCTGTTTAAAATTATTTCTGTTATAAAATAACAGGAACAAAAAGCAGGTAACCCTATAATATGAGTTTAATTGCGGTCTTATACTCAATATTATAAGAATGAAACATTATAAAAAATACATACTTTTCGCACAACAAATTCACATTAGCCTGAAACCTTTCTCCGTGAAATCGAATATATTTATTATTCCCAATCAAGACACAAAGAACGAAATTATAAAAGTAGAAGAAATAAATATTCAGAAAATATTTTATCTTCTTTGTCTTCTAGTTGTTTAAACTTTAAAATAAAGAATTTCTTTGTGCTATATTAAAATACTTTGAAATAGTTAAAGAAGGCACAAAGGAATTAGAATCGTCACGTAAAGATACAGATATTTATCGAATGATCAGATAATTGGCTTTAAATATTTATGACAATACAAAGCTTAAAAAAAAGCTTACAAAGTAGAAACATTACAGTAATGCAACTTCTGAATAGCGCAGTAAAAATACGCGAAAGACTGCAAAAAAAGTAACAAATTCAACCAGAAAATTAAATAGTATTTTCTCTCGCCTACGATTTCATATTAATTGAATATAAATGTCTTTCGAACACGAGGGAGCCTTTTATCTGTCTTCTCAATGAATTCACGAGATATATATAAAATGTGTTGCTTAGCAACGCGCAAAGCCTCGTAAGAAAATTTACTAAAAGTAAGTCAGAAACTTCGAAAATTCCTTTTCAACATATTTAAAATAAAAGCAAATCGTGTAATCTCATATCGCTTCGCAGAATTTATTTAAATAATAGCATTTATAATAAATGCTTGACAATATAAACATATCAAGAAAAAGTTAGTGAACGCCAATGAAATGTGAACAGGATCAGCAAAGAATATGCACAAATGAATGAAATGAATGTTAAATGAATTTAATTGCCCACGAGCTACTTTTCTGTAAAACAGCCCAAAGGTAATCAAAAATATATGAAAAACGGAAATTCAAAAATAATCTACTCAGTAATGAAAACCATTTTTTTTCAGATATCCTGGTGGTTCAGAATACCAGAATTTCAGTATTACAACATATTACAAGATTTAATTACGCTGCTTTGAGTTGTCTTCATTGATGATTTGAAATATTTCAAATGCAATCAATTTAGCAATGTTATATTACAACGTTCATTTCAATTCTAACTGCTAATGAAAAAAAATTACGACGTTTCTTTTCTGACTATATAATGTTATATATAGGTAAGCCTTTTAGTTTTGATTATCTGCAGGACACAGTTGAATACTTCGTTCATTTTTTATGTTTGGATTGATCTTTCCAATAAAGACATATGTACCAACAACTTCATTCAGTTTATGTGCATTCTTTCCTAAATCTGTAGGATTCTCTTCAATTCTCCTTTTGATTTCATTGCATATTTTTAACCAAGGCCTTAATTATTAGTTATTTAAAAAGAATTTCTGAATGCTATTATTTTCTGTGATTTTAATTTTTAGTATAATTGAACCGCGTACTATCTCTCTTTTTGTATATAATTTCATGTAAGGAATTTTCTCACGTATAATTATTCCAAAATTCTTATCTGTAATGCCATTAAAATTTAATTATTCAATTAAAAGATTTCTATCACTTCTTCCAGTTTTTGTTTAGGAAGTAACGGTCATAAGTTTCTTGACGCAACATTTTTTCGAAGAATGTTTTTAGCTACATCTTTAAGAACTTTTAAAGTAATGACTGCTACGTATTTGAAATGAATTGATAGGAATGCTAGAAAATAAAACTGCTCTATCTAAAAAACCCTCTTGATTAAATTATTAAAGAAAAAAACTACCACAAATAGCGATGTTGATATTATAATGTGTTACTGTAAAATACTAATTAAATATTCTTCAGAAAACTACCAATGATTTATCACTCCATCTGTGTGAATACGACGGAGTCTTATAAAAGTTTTAAATAAACATTTTTACTAACTTGAATTTAACGAAAGGCACAAATCGTGCGCAAATTCACACTCCACCACTTTCAGATATTAAATAAAATTTTGAAATTTAGTCTACTCTTGTATCTCACCTGACATGGTTCAAACTTTAGAGGCGCAATTTAACAGGAAATGGCTAATGGGTAATAATGGCTTACAAATGGATAATGCCAGAATATTAACTAGCGGAGACGGGCAAGAGAGAATAGAGCTACGAGAGTCAAATGCGAGTTATCAAATGCTCTGTTTCTAAAATATTCAAAATCCTCTACCTTAAATAGAATCAGTTT